>JAWWEU010000029.1:17907969-18168162 GCA_035583155.1 Acropternis orthonyx
GAAAAAAAAAAAGAAAAAGCACTTTTAAATTATTTATATTATAAAGAGACATTCTTTATTTTTCTTGGCATCGATGTCACTTAGCTAAAAAATCCGTTTATAAATAGGATATTGCAGATTTTAAACTATAGCAGTGCTAAAGCAAACACAAAAAAGCAGAATTCAGAGTTACACAGACAAAACTTACAGAGGTGAAGCAGGAGGGTGGCAGGGCCCAGCTGGCTGAACGGGTGAACGTTGGAGTTGAGGGGGATGATGTCCTCCCTGGGGCCCCTTTATGGTCCCCTCTGGCCATCCCCAGGGGGGTGGCAGGACCAGGTGCCCCCAGGAGTTTGGGGCTGTGCAGAGGAGCAGGTGCTGCCAGTGCAATATTGTCCCGGCCAACGTGGGGTGTAGGGTGGGTTTGGTGATGTTGTGATCTCTCGGGGCCTTGCTTACGTTACATTTTCGGACCTCATACAGCACTTAATGACTTCGCTGAGGCTGAGTCAGTCTGTTGCACATTGATGTAGATTAAGTGGCACCCACTGAATTACCTCTCGACTTTCCAACGTGGTTCACTTGTACATAAGTGTAATGTCAAACTGTTTACAGGTTCTTTTGTGCGTAATTGTGGAAAAAAAAAACAGTTTTAACTACAAATTTAAAGGAATCGATTTTACTGGAAGGTGTTTAAAAAAAATGAATGTGCTTAATACAGTATAGACATCCTTGCTAATGGTCTCACCTGAATGCATGTATCCGTGTTGTCAGTCCCCACCAGTGAGGTTATTGGCAATATTCTGCAGTCTGTGAATAGCAAATATGCATAAACTACTGTGACTCTGACAAATATAACTCGGTAACTGTTTCTACTGTGGTATGTAAAAAAAAAAAAAATCCTGTAGCTTTTAGCCTGCTGTATTTCCCTGGTGCAAAGAACACCAGGAAAAAGAGAGATCTTGGAAAACATGAAGTCACAGCTGTGACCTGTGTGGGGTCGTTCATGCAATGGCACCTTCCGGGTCTCTGTGGTACAAGTGCTGAAAATGCCATTTTTAGAGGCTGGGAGGTGGGAAGTGAAGGTGTTGCTGCTGCCTTCTGCTCCGGCGTCACTGCTGGAGGCAGAGCTGGCCTTTGGTTTGGGGGACGGGGAGTGAAGAGCTGCTCCAATGTGCAGGGTGGGTGTCAGACCCTGCATGGGGGGAGCACAGCACCAGTGTTGGGGCGTTGGGAGACTGAAAACTGCAGCCAATGTATGTCTTGCCATTCAAATAAAGCAGTGAATATACACTGTAAGAGCACAGACAAGAATAAATAAGTTGATATTCTTCAACTGTCACATATGCATACAGGAATACATCCAGAGTTCCATCCAGGCTTTCTTGCCCACGGGGATTTAGCATCAGCTCCTGTAACCACTTCCCTCCCTCCCAGCTGGGTGTTATTCTCCCTTGAAAGCGGTGGGGTTTTTTCTCATTTATTTCTGGGTTGGACTGAAAATAACAGTTCAGTGGTCGCAGGGGAAAGTTCTTGCACAGAGATTTTCTGATGTTGTGATTTGAAAATCCTGGCCCCAGAAGCTGTACTCCTGGAGAAGCCATCACTGCACCAGGGGTTACCTGCCTGAGGGTTTCCAAAAACACTTTATCCGCTGTCATTTTAAAGATACCTTGGGAAGGGATGGCTCCATCCCAGCCAATGGCTGAGTCACAAGTGGAGAAAGTGCAGGGCATGACAAGAGAAGGATACAGAGGGAAAGGTAGGATATCTCGTTGGGACATGGAGAGGCAGCCAGCTGTGACCTTTTCCAGCGCTGGACCCCAGTCATTCATCCCAGGCAGGTCCCTGGGTGATGGTGCCCAGCAATGAAGGCGTTACCTTCTTGCAGTAGCCGCTGCAAAGGTAAAAGGGGGAAAGGAGGTGGGAAGGAGCTGTTCACATTCCTCTGCTCCAGCATAGCTGTTCTTGAAATGGCAGGCTCACAATTTGAGGTTATTGCTGTATCTCGGCCCATCCCTGGAAGTGTTCAAGGCCAGGTTGAACAGGTTGGAGTCTGGTCTGGTGGAAGGCATCCCTGCCCATGGCAGGGTGATGGAATTAGATGAACTTTTAAGGTCCCTTCCAACCCAGGCCATTCTGTGATTCCTATGGCACAGCTGTCTGGGAGCAATCAGGGCTGTCCTGCTTCCATCACCATGTGGGTGGACCAGCTCCCAGCATTCCCAGTCACACATACGCACCAGCGCAGCTGGAATCGGGAAGCATGACTGTAGACAAGCTGGGGCTGATAAAGCCAGAAAACCAGATGATAGCTCACTTGTGGGACTGAGGATCCAGGGGTGATGGTTTTTATTATTATTTTCAGTCTGGGGTACTTGGCTGTGGTTCAGAGGAAGCCCTTTCCAATGGCCCCTTTCTGGGAAAAGATAAAAGGTCCATCTTTGCAGCATTTTCCCCATATGGTGCTTCCCCATAACAGGGGTTTGGATGTTGCAGTGTCTGCACAACCATATGGAAGGCAAAGTGCGTTGGAAGCTGTGTCTCCTCAGGTGGTGAGCTGGGTGCTCACCAGACACACCTGCAATACCAGCCTGGTGCTGGCAGCACCAGGAGCCAGGTGATGCCACAATCCCCATCCCAGCAGAGGACTCTGCAGGAGGCACCCACCTTCTACCTTGGGACCACACCTGCAGTGGGGCCCTGTGTCCCTAAACCCCCTCACAGCTCTCAGATGAGCTTCTTCTGCAATAACTACCTCTCATCTCGACTCAAGGAGCTGGGAGAGAGGGCATGGCGAACCAAGGAGACAGTTCTGCTGCTGTTCCTGAGCAAATCCAGGGGTCTGTAGCCCCATTACCCCTGGTTGAAATTGTCTCTTATGCTCCATCTCTCCATACAGGAGGAGACCCTCCCAGTGTGGTGGCAGGTCTTCTCCCCAGCAGGACAACTCTCAGTCCCAAGCAGCAGCTCAGCTCTGGGGCTTCCCACATTCATTCTAGGGCAGGAAGCTGATTTTTGCTATTCTGAGTGCTTCTGAGCACTGTCTTGTCTTTTTTTCATGTCAGGGCAGATGTGAAAAGAGTAGTGGGTGTTCGGGTTAGAACACCTGCACCATAATTACTGAGGATTTAATTACCTCCCCTACGCAGCACTGAATGATGTGCATGGAAAGTAGGAGAGATTCCCTTTGATACCAGGTGATACCAGAAGATGATTTTAATCTGCCTTACAACTATATAATTAAAGGAGCTTATATATAGAAATATATACACACACACACACACATATGTATATTTCTCTTTCTTGCTGCTGGAGTTACAGTCGTTCTGGTCTGAGAGCAGAGTGGGCAGCACCAGATTAGGGCTGGGCTTGCTCCGTGCCAGGTGCTGCCATAAATCACAAGGGTGAGTGGGCATGGGAAGAACAAACTCATTACTGGTCCAAAGCCTTTTCAGAGAAGAGGCCACCCCTCCCCAGAGGTAACCCCCAAAACAACAAGCTGTCCCAACACCTGGTGTCTATAGAGGAGGTGTGGGGTGAGGAAAGGCTGTGGTCAGTCTCTGGACCGGGGTGAGGAAGGCTGTGGTCAGTCTCTGGAGGAGGGGTGGGGTGGGGAAGACTGTTCCCTGCATTGTCTCTTCTGCTCCCTGAGCTGGGTGATTCCCACCTGGCACGATGCCCTGCGGGTCATCACGGGCTTGACAGCAATGGGACTAAGTTATTATTATTCCCCAAAACCAGAGCAAACAAGGAGCTCAAGGGTTTGTTTGGAGGTATCCAGGAGAGAAGGTCCCTCCACTGTCAGTCAGGATGTGGGTGGGACAGCAGTGCCTGGGATGTTAATCCCTGCATCCTCCAGCCTGCCCACACTGTCCCGAGGCAGGGCAACAGGGAAACCTGCTGCAGGGAAGTGGGACAATGGGATGGTCTCAGGTGAGGAGAGAGAGCATCGGATACTCACTTCTCGCTTGACTGTTCTCTCCCGTTGCTGCTGCCGAGAGCTGGGAGCTGGTGCTGCCCCAGCCCCTGCGCTCCTGCTGCTGAGGCATCTGTAGGGAGAGCTCTGTAAATACAGCAGGTTAAAAACTGGCACAGTATCAGCAGGTCTGTATTTAATGCAGATGTTTCCCATGTTTTGTAGTATTGTTTTATTGATAAATAAAAATCAACCAAAGACAAAAAAGGCCCTTGGCATAGTCTTGTGTGACCCGGACCGAGTCGCTCATGGACAGTTGTGTGTAGAGACGGTACCTGTCACAAGAGGAACTGCAGAGCCCTTGGCCTCTCCTCCCCAGCACATCAAACAGCCCTCCAAACAGAGACCATCACCCATTTAAATGGAGTGGATGAGCAAATGTCCCCTGAGCTCTGTAGGAAGAGGAGCCGCGCTCTCATCGCTGTCTCCGGGTGCACCCTGAGCTGCACCAGGTCTTGGTGCGATACTGAGTCATGAAACAAGGCTGTGATGACACAAATGTCACTCAAAATGGCTCAAAAATGATCCCAAAACACTCAGGATTTTTAAAGCACAGCAAGAAAAACAAAACTTGCAGCAATTAACCTGCATGTTAATAAGATGCCTCCCAAAGAAAAGCTTGAGAAAAATGGGTTCATCGGAGACTTGTTAAAAAAATCACTAAAACCATTAATACTATAAACATCCTCTCTGTGGCATAAATTTTGCATCTTTCCAGATGTATTTTTATTATTATGCCCATTTTATGGGAGGAGAAAACGAGGCACAACTCTTAGGGTTATTTTGCCCCAGGGATCGAAGCAAACAGCAGCCAGGAGGTACTAAAAGCACCTCCTCTTATCAAATTCCCGGTCAGGTGTGCCTGTGCCACATCGGGCTTCCACATCTAAACCCTTTAGCACTTTTTATTTAGTCTTTAGTGAAGCAAAACATGCCTGATTTTGAGGCTTAGTGCTGACTGAACAGGGAAGTCGATATCTGTGATCCTGTGAGTGGCCATTTACCCATGAAATAGAGCTGAGAGAGCAGAAGGAATTTGGGCAGACACTCTGCCTGGAATTTAACCCCGTGAACAGCCTGGGAAGGGTTTGCTGAAGCCTTCCAGCTTTAGACAGTGCTGGGCTGTCAAAAATCCTCTAGCACACTTCAGTGTAAATGTATTTTAGCAGCTGGATTTGCTGAGCTGCAGAACAGAAGGTGACGGGGCTGTTCCTGCCTTTGCTCTGACACCCCAGACCTCGTCTACAGCCCTGAAATCCAGGCGGTCACATCACTGGGCATCAGAACTTTGTGCTAATGGGACAGTGACCCAGACAGGGCTGAACTCTCCAGGGCAGAAGGGCTGTCAGGAGAGGAAATGTATCCTGGATGTTCTGGCAGGAGGGCCAGGAAGGGAGCGGGATGGTGGGAGCTGCTGTCCGCCAGAGCTGTGCCACCATCCCTGTCGACAGCTGGGGGCAAAGGGACACCATCCCCACTCTGCACAGAACTGGGGTTATTTCAGTCCATCTCACTCCAGCATCACTGTGCCCTCCCCCAATTCCCTCCTTAAGAGCTGATATAAAATGCAGATAAGCTCCAGCAGATGAGCAGTGACAGGTAAAGGACTCCATGTGGGTGATGGACAGTACATGCTGATGGTACCAACGATGCCCTTGTCTGAACCTCCAAGAGAAATTCACAGTTTTTTCCTTCCTTTTCATTCAGTCCCAGACATTAACCATGAGTTCCACTTGCCCCCACTCTGGCCTGACCCCTCTCCAGGACACCTGGATGGTGTCGGCACTCAGGGGCACTCAGACAAAATGTGAGTTCGGATTTCTCTATGATCCTGCCTCTGTTACTGGAAATTGTTATTAAGCTACCCTAATTATTTTTTAAATCCAATAAAGACGTCTTATATGTGCAATTTTAACATAATGTGTTGAGAATAGTATGTAGTTTAATGTTATTACTGGTGCTAAAATCAGTGGCACTGCTCATGTAGCTTTGAGCTTTTTGTTTTCATCATTAGCCCAAAAGAGCAGGTCTTGATCTAAATTGATACCTATAATATATCATCATGAATATAAAATACAATAATATAAAATATCTATAATTATTCATTAGAACCGCTAAGTCTGAATCCTTCTTCCCTCAGCCATAAGATACTTTCTGTCTTATTATGAGCCCTGTGAACAACCACGGAGCTTTCCTGGTGTTGTGCTTTCAGTGGTGTGTGATGGAGAGATGGAGAGGTAGAAACAGATATAAGAGGTTCTGGGGAAGTCTGTGCTGGTGGGGGGGTGGGTCAACCGTGTGTGACAGGGCCTTGTGAGAGAGAGACTCATTTTTTCCTGTTGCAACCAGATCTCTCCCTGTCCTTCTGCATAATGAATTAATCCAATCAAACCTGTGAGAGCTGAGGAGAGCAGGGGCTGGGGTGGCACATCTTTAGGCAGAGGATAGGGGATGCACAGGACGCAGGCAGGACTGAGCTCTGTCATCACGACACAGGGACAGTTGCCAGCGCTGAGTGACGCGGTGAGATGTGATGAGCAGCCCAGGGTGGGCAACGATGAAGGTCAGTGCCCACACAGGCAGCAACAGAAGGAATGAAAATAATGTCTCCACTCTTATAACCCCTCAATTAACAGCAGTGTTGGCTTGGATGTGTTTGCCCGGATGTGTTTACCCATCATTTCAGCCCCGATGGCCAGGCTCAGGGGGAGGGCAGGGAGGGAGGCAGGTGCCTGCTGCCCCTGCATCTGCCACTGCTGTCCCTGCACCCACCAATGCTGCCCCTGCATCCACCACTGCTGCTCCCTTCTTTCATGATAACATTGTTATTTAAGGGAAAACCTGTCCTTGACTACAGCGGGCACAGGACTGAGCCCCCTAAAATGCAGAACTCCGCATTCTACAGTCATACCTTCCCTCTGCCCCAATGCCTCCCCTTTCCCTCCACCTTTGTATCCTGCTCAGGAATGTTCTTCTCACCTGAATTAACCCCCACACAGCTACTGCCCTGTTTATCACTACATTTCCATGCGGCTCTTTCAGCTGTCCACAAACCTAATATATTGATTTAATTATCTACAGAAATCGTTCCACTCCTCACCAGCCTCTTCAGGCATTTTGCAGCTTTTAGTCAACACAAAAGACACTCATAAATTCACACATTGTAATGGCTCATATCTTTGTGTCATACCTAAAACTTCCCTTTGTGTCTAGGGTGAGCTGCACTGGCCGGGAAATATTCCCCAGCCCCTCACCTGTACTGGTGCTGGGGGTGCTGCCCCACATCACAGTGCTGCATTAGCACTTATCTCTAACCCGTCACATGTTTGTTTTTCCAGCACTATGGATGAGGAATAAATCCATAACAAAGCAGAACTCCAAACTTGCAGTCCAATTGGGGCTGTACAATGTGCCTCCCCAGCAAACAAAACACAAGCAAGCACAGTTCCTTCTCCCTGTCCCTGGAATGGTACCAGGGCATGGTGGCTGCAGGTGTGTGTGGTACCACGGGGACCTGATGGGGACAGCAGTGACAACTTCTCCTCTGCTTTAAACTGTCAGGGATGCACCCAGCCGCCTCTGTAGCATCCTAACCTCTGCTGCTGATCTCCTTGGAGTAAGCAGGGGGCTGGGGCATCCTGGATGGCCAGCAGGAACATACTGGATGAGAAATCAGAGCATCCTGGATGCCCACCCAGATCATCCTGGATCAGCACGTTGCTTAATCCCACTTGGGCCCCTTGTCTGAACATGCTGCAGGCTCCTCACTCCCTCGGGCACTGCACTGGGCAGGCAGAAGTTGGATCAGAGCTGGGCACTGCACCAGGGCCACTAAAAAATGCACTGCAGTTTCCTGACTTCAGTGTACCCAAGCAAGAATTAAGCATAACGGAAAAAAATAAAAAAGCTTTTCTGTTTTTATTTCTACTGGGATAGATCCATCAACTTTGAAGAGTCTCCTGTCACTGTGGTATCTACAGCTCCAGCGGTTCCTGTAGGTTTAAAGTTAATTGAGAACAAAGGGTTACCTCAGGACCAGGATGCTGAATCCAACTTCAATAAATTAAACTTTCTCCTTTGGGTGGTCTCTTCATCCAATATTTTATCACTTCATAGCACCAACCATAGTGAAATACCCACTGCTCTGGCTTGTGGGTCCTGGCTCCATCCACCCTGTACCCAGAGCCACTGTGAGGCTCCCGCTTCTCCAGCCGTAGCTGAATCCAAGGGCGTTGGAGAGGTCAAACCCCTGTGTAATTTCTTCCAACCACTGATCTATGGCCTGAAACAGGAGGATGGATATTCCCTTTAGATCTACCTGATAGGAATACAAATGTTATTCTGCTTTTTATAAATGCCCTAACACCATATTAAAGTTCTTTCTGAAAGGACAAAGCAGGTGAGCTCTCTTTTCCAGTGACCATGTCTCCAGGCAGACCAAATTTCCATCCTGGAGCTGTATTTTAGTACTATTATAACTAATCTTTTCCTCCAGGTTAAACCTGCAAAGATGTCCCATATCATGTATTTAAATGATATCAAAAAAATTCCCCTAACTCCTTAAAGTTAATGACAATCTTCATTTTCATTTCCCACATATTCCTCTAACCCATAATAGCCATGTACTAAATCTTCATGAGATTTTTATAGTTTCACTGAAGGAATATTTGCATAATTATTAGTGCATAATCTGCTTTAATGGCCCCACTGATTTTACTGTTACAGCCGAAGGTATGTGGTGTCAAATTTAAGCATATGAAAAGTTCTGGACAGTTCTTGGGGAATACAGTGTCTGCTGGAGAGAAGATGAGCCCGTGGATGAAGAATGCCCCCACCTGTGCTCGTTTCCAAGGGAAGAACATCACCAGTGCCGGGGCAGGAACACCCTGTGTGGGTCTGACCCCAGAGGAGCAGAGCTGTAGGATCACTGTGCTGTAGAATCACAAAATCCCAGGGTGGTTTGGATTGGAAGGGGCCATAAAGATCATCCAGTTTCACCCCCCTGCCATGGGCAGGGACACCTTCCACTAGACCAGGTTGCTCCAAGCTCCATCCAACATGGCCTTGAGCACTTCCAGAGATGGGGCAGCCACAGTTTCTTTGGGCACCCTGTGCCAGGGCCTGCCCACCCTCACACTCTGCTGACACAATCACCTCAAATCCCTACAGCAGGCATTGCTTAGTTTGGGGACTGAAGGGCAGGAACCAACAGAAAGTTGTAGGCTCAGCGCTTTGGGGAGGTTTTGGGCCAACTGAATGGGGTCTGGCCTCCTGCTCACTCCCGTTTTGGAATCTTCCCCCTTGGGATTGACGTGAAAATATATAAAAAGGGTGTCTTGAAATAAGAGGAGTGAGCTGTGGGGAGGGTGTGATGACAGCAGCTATATAAGGAGTCAGCACAGAATTTTTGAGGGAGAGTATCAAGCTTCTGCTATTTTCCAACCAGATCATACCCTCACTAGGAAATGTCATTTCTAAAATTTTTTTAGACTGTTCTAATAGGTACTGATAAATGTTCTTCTCCTCAGGGCTTGTCAGGAACAGACGTGATTGATACTATCTTCAGAAGGAGACAAAAATGTTCCATGCAGTATCTGCCACTGTGGCAGATCTCAAAAACAATGGTCTGAAGCTGAGCTGTACAGGACTTTCTTAAAATATTTAAAATTCCTACAACAGGAATTTATGTTTGAATCCTGCCTCCACAGGAAAGCCATAGTAAAGATCTTTTGTAAAATCTGGGAAATCAATAAGAAAACAGAAGCAGCTCAAAAACCTGTAGGCAACAGGGTGGTGTGAGTGGGGCAAACTGCATTTTTTGCATTGTTTTTGAAAGTGTCATTGTGCAATTAATATTATTTAATAAAATACTGATATTTTTTAATTGCACGATTCTTCAGGCCTGAGCCTGGATGCTTGGAGTGGCTCTGCTCTCCCAGATCCCTGCTCAAGCCCAAAATTAAGCTCTTAATGCCTTAATAAGGCAGAGAGTTGAGTGTCTAATGACTTGTTCTTTAAGTGATATATTAAATTAACTTTTCTTATGCATTTTCAGATGGAAGTTAAATATTTCCACATAACTCTAGACAGCAAAAGACCATCAAAATGGATTAGATGAGCACTTTTTTTCTCTATTAAATGAAAACTCCGACATCATGTGTTGACTGCAGCTCAGACCCCCTCCTGCACCCACTAGCTGCTGTGCTCTCCTCCCATGTAAAATTCTCACTGGAATCCACAAGAGTCACTTACCTCATGGGCACTTTGCTTGTTAGAGGCCAGAGGAATAATGAGCATCCTGGAGTTTGCCATATCACCTGTGCTGTGCTGCCCCCGGGATTTCAGCTTTCTGAGGCCCTGTGCAGCATCCCAGATTTGTTGTTCCGTAACAGCTGACAAATAACCTTAGCTGCGATCCTGTTATCCAGGCAGCAACAGAAGAAGTTTGTGATTTTTGTTTTCAGTAAACAGAACCTGTCAGAATACCGTGATTGAGTGTTGCTGTCATATCCCCAAATTGGGCATCCTGTAACCCTCCAGTTTTTAAAGCAGTTTTCATGGTACTTTATTTCCATAACCGTGGATGAACAGCCCTGTGGTACAAGGCTGCAATGTCACTGATTGTTCCTGCAACCTTGTACCCCCCGACAGTCCCTGCACTCCAGGGATTTGTCACTTGCAGCTCAAGATGCGACTCCTCCCTCTGACACAGACTCATATTTTGCATCCCCAAAATAAAGATTTAAAGATTATAAAGGAATCTGTTGCTTTGTTTTACCTCACCTGCAGGGGTTCAATTAAGTGCCTCATAATATAATTTTGAGGGGACCTAAAAAAGAGCTGGAGAGAGACGAGGACCTGGATTGACAGAACAGGGGGAATGGGTTCTCGTTGACAGAGGGCAGGGTTACATGGGATATTGGGAAGAAATGTTTCCCTGAGAGGGTGGAGAGGCCCTGGCAGAGGTTCCACAGAGAAGCTGTGGCTGCCCCATCCCTGAAAGTGTTCAAGGCCACTTGGATGGGGCTTGGAGCAACCTGGGATACTGGAAGGTGTCCCTGCCCGTGGCAGGAACGAGGTGAGCTTCAACCCAAACTATTTTGGGTTTCTCTGATTTTGGGCATTAAACTGTTCAGTGCACCCAAGAGGAGTAGGATGTTTTTACTGAGACTGAGGCATCTTCCTTGGGACTTCAAGCAATGTTTGGTGTGTTGAAGAGAAAAATATGCCCTCCAAAAAGGAGCCTGATGTGCAGCTGGAAAATCTTGGCTGCTGTGTCCAGCCCAGGCTGCCTCATAGGGCTCTGTCTCCTTGTGAGAGCCAGCCATGAAGGAGATCATGTGTGCTTCGCAGTGTGGGAGTGTTCACAGAAACCCCCCACTACCATCCACGTGTGGAAAATTCAACCTTTTTGCCTCTTTGGTAGACAGATTATCAGTGTCCTCCTTTGTAAGTGATGCAGCTGTAAGACACTAGGAAATAACCTATGGATAAATAGATTTATTGGTGCAGTTTGGTTTTACATGGCCAGAATGGTGTGTTTATAAAATATTTATGGAGTTTTCCTTTGTAGTGATGGAACAGGAACCAGTTTAACAATGTGTGGGTCTTCATTAGTGCTTTCTCACAGGCAGGTTTGCTCTTTCTCGTCTTGTCCCTTCATTAAGTTGGCCCTCATGATAAATTGGCCCATATCACTAATTAATAATTACCTCTTCTATATAAAATCAGATGCCTTGAGTTAGCACTACTGGTCATGAATTTAAGATTATGCATAAACCTGTGTGCGCTTCTCTGCTCCATATTTAAGTCATCCTGCTATTCATCCAAAAACCTCATCAGAACAGATAATAAAGCACTTCATGAACAGATGTGCCACTTATTCATCCAGTTCTATCATAATGATGAAAATTTAATCTGGAGTGTCTATGGAAGATGATCTGAAAGACAGATTGGTGTGAATAATAAAGGCACTATACAAAAATTTAAAGGCTGCCATGAAGAGGGAATCATTAACTACCCCAATGCTGCCTTTGATATCACCCAATAGTGCACAGAAACAAATCCCCCTTGGGTGCTGGGCTCCTCGAGGAGCTACTGTTTCTGCAGATGTAAATGCTCCAAATTGCTTTTCCTTTAAAGAAGTATAAAAGATAATTTCTCTTACAGCTGTGAGCAACATCTGACATTGCAAAACATTGAAAGCACAGGGAAGAGAGGTTGGGGAGTTCAGACACATTCAGGGTGAGTGGGATAACACACATAGCTGAATATTTAGCAAAAAAAAAAAAAAATCAGAGACAAGTGGAAATTTGTGAGGCCAACTTGTTCTGAAGAGCCATTGACCCCTTGTTAACTGGATATACATTTATCTGTTTCCGCATACAGGCCACTATTGAACGCTGTGAATAGATAAGAAATCAGGAATGTGATAGAGGGGGGAGACACATCGTAGGTGAATATTTACAAAGCTGTTATTGGATCTCTGTGAATTGGGTTAACAGTCAAAAAAAATCATTCAGAATCCCTGAAGTGTCTTTAAAGATAAAAAGCCACTTATTCAATGTCGGGAAGACGGCCTGGATTGACAACTGTCATCTAGTTATTCCCAAAGCAGGAAAAGCACAGACTGTGCAGTGTAAGTACTACAGAAAGAAAAGACTGCGTGGAGGAGGAAGCATCACAGATTGCCATGGAGTGGCACTGACTCTCAAGCTCACTCTGGCCACACATTAAGCACACACCGTCCATCACATCAGTGAGAGCAGTGGGAACAGTCACCTTGTGCTCCTGTGGAAGACAAATGAGGAGACCCCAGGCAGAGGCTGCCAGGGGACACAGACACTGACAGCCATGGGTACACAGCCATCAGCAGAGCTGGGAAGGAAAAATGAGTCCTGCAGAAGGCTGCTCTCTCTCAGCTGGAGGGAACTTGATGGCATTGACAGTGCCGATGTAGAAAAGATGTTAAGTGTGGATACACTCGAGATCCCTTGAACTTCAGCAGAATTATGTGCGTGTTTGACCCATCCCAGACCAGAGCACTTGCTCCAGGGAGGGCCAGGGCAGTCAGAAGAGGGAGTGTGTGGTGCTGCTCTGGGTCTGTCCCCTCTGTGCCTGCAGCAGGGGGGCATCCCCTGCATCCCCGCTCCATCCCACCAGCTGGGTAACAATCTCTGAGCAAGCCCCAGTGCCCCTGCGTGTGCCAGGCCCTGGGTACCAATTCCTGAGCAAATCCAGGGCCCCCCTGCTCCCATGTCAGAGCACCAGAGGCCACCATGGCTGGTGGGGAGGGCATTTCCAGCTGCCTCACACTGCAGGGCAGGAAGAGGAAGATGATGAGGAGAAGCCAGCTCTGCCCCACCTGAACTGGGTGGGCTCCCTCCTGCTCTGCCTTGCTGTGACCTGCTCACAGCCACCACTTCACCTCTCAGGCAGAACCAGATCTAGAGCAGAGCTTCATCAGTGTAGGAAAACCAAAAAGGAACTTGGAGTGAGTAGATCTTCAGGGGAAGCCAGTGCTCTGAATTCCTTGTGTGAGGCCGTGGGACACTGTCTTTCCCCAAGGGCCCTGGTGTCTGTGTGTCCCCTGGTGCTGTGCCCCCACGTGTCCTCTACCAACAGGGCCAAAGTTGTTCCCTCTCGAAAATGACCCAGAGGGGAAACAGCCCCGTAACAGTAAATCTTTTCTTTAACAGCTTGTCAGCAAAGAAGTACCGCTTTTCACACCAAAAATATTGCCAGCCTCTCTCAGCATCTGTGACAGCAGCAGCACCTGACACAGCCACAAATCTAGGTTAAGGAGATGGGAAATAAAACAGGTTTGAGAGGGCAGTGTGGGAACTGGGACTGCGTTTGGTGTCAGGTCCGTGACTCGGAACTGAGGGGAAGGATCCAACCTCCCTCTGTGGGGTTGGGCTCTGAGGCTGCAGTAGCTGGGCACAGTTTCTTCACTCTGTGTTGCTCCCTTACCAAATCTGCGGCCAAGTTTGTGAGCTTTCCTTCAGCTTTCCTATTGATTTTGATGGAACTCTACTTCACCGAGCTCTTCTTTTAGTGAACACATTTTAGATTCAGGGTGTTCCCCTTATGTTTTCCAACAGACAGGACACAGGCAAACTTCTGTGTGTTCAGGCTGAGCATGTGGGAGCACAAATAGAGTTCAGCCACCAACCTTTGTGCACATTTGCTGCGGCAGCACCAAAGGCAACAGCGGGGGCAGAGTCCTGTTTGTGGCTACTGTCGGTGCCTATGCCAGTCTGTCGGCCAGGAAAAGACATTGGGATTCCTGCTCTGCCTCCTTCAGTCCCAGGTTGGTGGTGCTGGAAGTCACCTTTCAACAGCAGTGTCAGAGATCACAGTGGGACCTTGAGATGGCTCCAAACCCAAGAGAGAAACAACCAGGAGAGCCTTTCCCTGGGAACACCTGATGCTGCTTGTCCTTGCCCCAAGTAAAGAACACTGAACCAGGAGGATCTAATTCAGCTTTGCTGGGGATGTGAAGAACCAGCATATTTTAGTTTCCTTGGTGATCACTGTCAGATCTGATACACAAAAATGAAACAAAAATAGGAATGTATCAGAATTAATTATATGCATTCACGTTAATTATACACCTTCTCTAACAGCTTCCATGGAGTGGATTTTAGGACTTTTTGCTAGATCTCTGCTTCTAAAGGACTGGCATGAACTGGTCAAAAGGATAAGTATTTAACCTTCCAGTAATAGACCAGACATTTTAATACGGAGACTGGCTTAATCTTAGGATATCTTCAATAAAGGACATGCATCTTCCCAAGGACAAATAATTACTGGAGCAGCCTACAGCCATTTGTCAGTGAGAATGACCCTGAGAGTAGGTAAAGTTCATAAGGTACATGAGTCACCATTAGAAAATAACAGAACTATTTCTCTCAATGACAAGAGGTGAAAATTCAACAGCAAACGCATATGAAATATTAGTACCCCAATTAAATCAGAGTTGAGTAGATGAGGAATTACAGTTGGTGCTCCTTTGGGAAGCAAATGTGAGATGATGTGTTTGGAGTCGGTATCTGTGGTAACATAGATATAAAGGAAGAACATCCAAATGGTTTTCGTTTGTTACTGTAGTCATGAAACTTGAAAAGGCAATGAACAATGAATAAATAATCCCAGGAAGCATTTGAAGGACCCCCCCTTTCAAAGTGCTGGTGTCTCAGGAGCAAAAGGTGGTCATGGGGCCACCACAGACAGCACAACACAGCAAAGAGCCTGATGCTGGGAAAAACGGCAGGAAAGGGATGTGAATGTCCAGGATTACACCGGGGCTGTTCATCTGCCTGATATGTGTGCTTGGTGCTGCTGAACCCCAACACGACTCGGGAGGTGGCACAGCTCAGGATGCTCCAACCCACACCTGGGACCTGCAGCACCGGCTCCCCACCGGTGGGGGTGACACGGCAGGGACAGGCAGGTGTGAAGCAGGTGACCCTTTTGGGATTTTTTTCTATCTCCATGTTGACAACAGCACAGTCCCTGGTATTTTGGGGCAGGACAAGGGGATCCACTGTGGCACAGCTCACTGCTTTCCCATCACCAAAGGAGGGTCTTGCCCAGCTCATCTCTCACCCAGGGGAGCCCCAGCCCAGCCAGGGAACCCTGGAGAGCTCAGCTCTGCTTCTCAAAGCTTTTGGATGCTTCGTGCAGATTTCACATAACTACACAGCAAAATCTGACAGTGCAGAGCCAGAACAAGCAAATACAGCCACTGATTCAGTGTGGGCTCTGATGGATTACACACAATCCTAAATATTATAGGAGAATGTATTTCATCTAGACAGGAAACTTTAAGCAGGACACAACAGACATTTTTCTTACAATATTAACAATTTACCATCTGAACTTTATCTTCTCTTTGGATAATAACCGCCAGCCACTGGGTAAAGGAACAATTGATTTAAGATCTCAATCAAAGGAAAGCATTCCTCTTATCTGGATAGCCAAGCAATGAAGCAACAGTCATCTGGGGTTAGTGTACATTTGTCAGTCCATTAAAAGCACAGGCTCCAGATCTATAGATGGGCTGTAAGACATTCGTGGAAATGACTCTTGCAAAAATCTTTAGTGGTTAAGTGCCTGCCATCTAAGCCTTCCCTTGATTTCCACCCCCTTTACTCTAAAAGACATGGGGAAAAAAATTTATACTTCCTGTACTCAGATTTTCTTCCCTTTTTCCACGTGGTTTTATCTGATGATTGAATTGCTTGATGATTTAATTACCTCTCTGACAAGAACAATGTGGTGCACAGGGGAGTCCCCCCACAATCACAGGATTATTTAGGTTGAAAAAGACCTCCAAGATCATTGAGTCCAACCTGTGACCGAACCCCACCTTGTCAACTAGACAAGAGCACTGAGTGCCATGTCCAGTCATCCCTTAAACACCTCCAGGGATGGGGACTCCACCACCTCCCTGGGCAGTCCATTCCTCCCATCCTGCTGCAGCCAGTCAGGCTGAGCTCACCCCTGGGAACTGCTGTGGGTCTGGCACTGAGAGCACGGTGCTTCAGGAACACTTTGGGCTGTGCTGGTTTGTGCTCTGTGGTACTTTCCACTGGGAGTTTCTCAGTGACCTGACTGTGGCAGAGCTCAGTAGCCCAATGTGCTTACTGGGCTTGCAGACACTGGAGGAGCATCTGACGGGGCTCTTTTCAATCCTGCTCATCTGCTGGAGATGGAGGAGGAATTCCACACAATGTTACACTGGAGAAAGTCATGTGGGCTTACACTGCACATCCAACAATGAGTGTGAGCACTGGGCAGTCTGAAATGCACAAACTCCTCAGGAATATCTGATGTCAAACAAGACCCACTTGATAGCAATTTTTTCCCATGTTCTGCCATCTCTTATGGAGCATAAACGGATGTGAGGCAGAGATGTCAAATCCAAACTATTCTGAGTCTTAAATAACAGTATGTTCATTGACAAAATGAAGTATACAAACTGCTTTGCCTTGTTAAACTTGTTTCTAAAAATTATTTTAAGACACAGCTTACAACCCTGTGCACCCTCACAGAATCATAGAATATCCTGAGTGGAAAGGGACCCACGAGGATCATCAAGTCCAACTCCTGGCCCTGCACAGAACAGCCCAAACAATCCCACCATATACTTGAGAGTGTTATTCAAACACTTCTTGAACTCTGGCAGGCTTGGGGATGTGATCACTTCCCTCAGCTGATCTCACCTAGGATTTCCAAAGGAAAATCCTTGCCCAGGTGGTATCTGCTGTCAATAGTTGGTGTACTCTTGTCAGTCAGCCTGGAATTATTACTGTTCTAGGCCAACAGTTATAAGAGCAAACACTGATTCCAAATGCTTAAACAAGGCCATACAAACACCTTATTAATTACAGATACACCAACACCACCAACCCATTGCCCCGGCCTCATCCAAACCACACCAACCCTTGGGCAGGTCTGCACAGCACAGAGTGAGGTGGCTGAGGAACTTGGTGCAAGTTGTGTTTATTTTTAACACAACTGTTCTGCAAAGATAATTGTGTCAAGCCGAAGGCACAGCACACGGGTTGCATCGCTATCCCAGTTTCCATGGTTGCTAACACTTAAAAAACTGCCTGGGAAAGGAAGAGAATTGCTCTCTCCATGCTGGGAAATGTCTCCCTGGCTCACTCTGCCCACATAGAGCAGCCATGCTGTTGGTTTCTGCTGCAGATGGGAAGCTGGTGAGATCTGCTGGGCCAGGGCTAGTGATGGAGCTTGGGCTTTCCCGGTTTATCGCCACACAGGCAGAACAAATCTCCTCACCTGGACTTTGGTTGTATGTAGGGAGAAATCTTCTGGCTATTGATGCCAGTGGATACCTGTGGGAGAAAAGAGAAGTGCACTTGCAATCCAAAGAACATTCTGGCGTGTTTGATCTGAGCTGGTGCAGCACCAGGAGGGCAAGGACAAGGCAAAAGCCAGGAAGGACAAACCAAGGGCAGACAAAATCCATGCTCCCTTAAGCACAATTCTCCTTGAGGATAAGCAAAAACCTCTTTAAGATTAAAACAGCCAGGATTGCACTGACCCACTGCACTCACAGCAGGCACCCCCACCAGTGGGTTTGGGACCCCTACATCCCCTTAGAATTCCCCATAGCTCCGAGCAATAACAAAATATTGAATCAATATGGATTTGAACTTTTTTTTTTTTTTTGCTTCAGGTCTGCTGCATTCTCCAGCAGGGTGATTTCCCTCTGGCTCTCAATATCCCTGCATCCATGTGATGATTCCTGACATAGAAATTACTAAAACAAAATGTCTCACTAAAAAAATACCTGAGCTCCATGGAGTTTAAATTCCCAATTAACTGTGCCTTATCAATCAGGCCAAACAATTAATTGAATCATTAAATCTCTAAAATTATTTCAGAACCAAAGGGACTTTGGTTCAATCTAGGAGAGTCAAAATAGAGTTTAGTGCCAGTTTATCTCAATTCATGCCTTTATTCACTTGCATTCACTTCTCTGAGTATTTCCATGCAGGATTCTCTTTGTCCAAAGGGTGCTTTTCCTGGGTAGTACAATTAGTGAGATCTCACCATCAACACAAGTCTCTCCTGTCTAGTGGTTTGAGTCAAGCCTTTAAGCAGAAGCCTCACTCTTCAAGGTTAGATCAATAGATTTTTCCTGTGTTCATTTAAAACATTTTACCCAACTCTTCCAAGGTACCTTGGCATGCCATTCCCTGCTGTAATTCCTAGACCTAATTATTTAGATGCCTGAGCAACCATTTGGAAACCACTATTCTGCAAGCTTTGTTATTTTGCCTCTATTTGCTGGTACATGGCTGACCAGAAGGCAGCATGGCATGGGGTAAGATGCAGCCACACCTGCGTGACACTCAAATCCTACTGTCACAAAATAATAAACTGGAAAACATCTCAAAATATGCCCAAGATCAGACACTGTCATACACCTGCTCTACTCTTTACGCCTTTCAATAGATGCTTTTCCGTATTCTTGTCAATCTCCCCAAAGGTCACAATCTAACCTAGTCTTTTACTGAAATTGTCAATGAAAAAACAATCTGTGTTCCCATTCCATAGGGTCTCCTGGTGCTCCAGGATGGCAGAACAATTCCCATCAGACCCTGTGTCCTTCAGCACATCATTCAGTTCATGACAGGTTTGGCTCAGGAGTATTTTGTCCCTATGCTCTTGAGAGATCAGATGAGTCTTCACAGTGGTTCCTTTGGCTTCTGAGTCTGCCAGCAGAAAAAAGGCAATAAAAATACTTGGATCATTGACATTTCAGTGGAAAAGGGTCATGGAGTTTAAGACCCGTGCTACTGTTTCCTGCTAAACGAGCACCTGGGTTATTGCAATCTATTCCTACAGTTATCCATCATTCTTCGTGGAATTTGGTACGAATTGATGTGCAAAGCCATCGCAATATTCACCTTTCATTATCCTCCTGTCCTTATGGCCATCCAACCCAACTGTGAAATAATCTGTGACGCCACTGCCAGCAGACAAGCGGCGGGATGAGGCTGCCACGGCCACCACTGGGGACACGACACTTGCCAGAGGGACACGTGCCAGTGGGTCTGGGGGAGGGCGAGGACAGGAGGCAGCGTCTCGTGTGTGCTCACAGGGCGCTCTGTCTCAATTACACAGCTCAGAGGCAGCCAACAGCCAGGAACGGCAGGTGGGAAGGGACTGGCAAGCACTTACAGACTCTGACACCAGTGGAACACCAAAGTGCAGCGGGAGCTGCGGCCATGCCGAGCCTGAGGCTGCCATGGCGGGGTTTGTTCCTGGCTGGTTTTGGTCAGAAATGCTCCTCAGTGAGGTCACTCATGGAAAACCCAAGAACAGTAGAAATACACTGCAACAATACCATTTCCTCCCTCCTGGCACTGGCAGAGCCGAATCCCACACACATCACAAGCCTGTGATGGATGCAGAGTGTCCTCCGAGGCACTTAACAGTGTTTATTATTATATTATTAATAATAATATAATATTTTCATAGGGTTTGTTTTTTGGTTTTTTTTTAAGCTTGGTTGAGCAGTTTCCTTTTTAGAGAGCAACACTCCCTGGCCAGACGTGGGGAGAAAAAGGCCACTGACATCTCTCTTTAGACATTTTGAGATATAAAAACAAGTTATGCGTAACATGAAATTCCACTGGTGACGTGCATACCCATGTGCCATAAGCACGGAAGGGTGGAGGGCACTCAAGAGCCGGTCACAGCAAATGCTCCACATGCAGCATTTCCAGGAGGAGATCACGTTGTGGGTTAGTGAGGACTTATAAATATTAATACAGCACCTGGTTCAATTACTCTCAACTAGCAGGAGCAGCCGAGCCCGGTGTGTGGTGACACAGAGCGGGAGCAGCTCGTGACAAGTCTCCCATGTTTACTTTCATGCTCTTTTGTAGGATTGCATGGGCTTCTCTTTTAATTGGCTCTCTGGGGTAAAAGCACAGCTAATTAATCACAGGCTGAGGTAGGCAAAGCTTCATCATTTAATAGCTGTGCACCACATCTTCATGAAGGGAAGACAAGGTTTGGAGGGTACCAGGACTGAGGAGGGGGATGTCAGGAAGGGGTACAGGTCTGAAGCACACATGTCTATATCTAGAAGTGCCTTTGGCTACTTAAATTATTCAGAATTGGCAGCATATTACTGTGCGCTAAGGACCCTCCTACGCAGAGGAAAATGCAGCAGATATTATATTTTGCTCAGCATCAATATAGAATTATTGCTCCCTCATACCCCATGAGATGCTGCTCTCGTGCTGGTCAGAGCCTGCACACGGAGGGAGCCAGGTTAAAGCTCCTCATAAACGTTGCTCTTCTGTAATAGAGAAAGTACATTTTGAGTTCCATTGGATTCCAAGGCAATCCACTCAGCCCTGCCCACCTGAAAACTTCCACTGTTTGAAAGCAAGCTGCTCTGTTGCACCTGATCCTTCTCACGGGGGATCCAGGTGTAATTCTGCCACAGCCTGAGCAGCACAGAGCAGCCCCGGCCCTGTGCCCCCTCTGGACCCCTGCATGCCCTCCAGACCCCCCACGCCCCCTCCAGACTCCACTCCTGGGCCAGGCACCATCTCTTCCCTTCTCCCTGGCAGAGCTCTGCACACTGTGCTGGGTTTGGATGCTCATAAATACTGATGACACAGCTCAGCAGTTTAAAATACAAGGAGAAGAAATAGAGAATGGCCACAAAACATTTACTGTCAAATAAGCTCAAAGTGCTTTTATAACTGTTCCTCACATCATGAGATACTGCCGAGACATGGTGATAAACACATCCAGCCATAAAAACATTATGTATTTGCTTTTTAAGTCACCTCCAAGTATTTCAGTGCAGAAAACTTCTGTATAAGATCATTGCACTGAGGTGAGCACCTGCACCTCCTGAGCACCACCCACAGCAGGGGCAACAAAGTGGTCCTGGCTTCTCACAGGTAAAGAGGATGGTTGTACTCATTAAACTTAGAGGTCTTTTCCAACCTTAATGATTTAGGATAAGAGCAGAGTCACATGAAGAGCCTTGTCAAGATCACGAGAACAGGCTGAGCAGGATGGAAACCTGCTCCAGCGTTCCCTGACTCCAGAGGAGACTAAACTTGCGGGACCCAGTTGCTGGGTGATAACCTGACATTAGTTAATATTCTGTAGAATCCCTGCTTATCCTCCTTTCCCTCCCTCCATCCCTTTTTCAGCAGGCAGCCACATGCACCAGGATGACTTGGTTTGGTAAGTTCAGTATTTCAGTGCTTCAGTCTGTTACCCGGAGACCTGGGGACCAACATCCAGATGTTCTCACTCTCATCTGTCCCTTTTTGTTTCTGCCTTCCTGTCTCATCCAGATGGACCTCAGCTATCCCTTCAAGCTGTGGGCAGTGAGCCAAAGGGGAACTTCATTTTTTCTTCCATCAGCAATTTTCTACAGTAAATAAGAAAAGAAAATGGAAAACCTTGTAGGAAGTCCCAGGCTGCTGAGGCTGTTTAAATGGGTTCAGAGCTCAGGCACGAGGCAGATTAATCACAAACCAGACACGTTGAGCCAGCACAGGAGATGACATTTCGGGGCTCATGTAGAGTAGAGGGATTAACGGAGGGATGGGACTAGGAACAGGAGAAACCCGAGCATGAAGCACCAGGTACAGGAAGGTCAGGACGTGACAGCACTGAGACTATTCAAAAAATTTAAGCATGGCCTTGAAAAGTATTTCCTTTGCATGAACACTGTGATCTCATTCTAATGTGCTTGCAAGAAATCGTAGATGATTAATTGGATCATTTCCATATCCTGCTCCTAAGTGAGGTACTAAAAGGAAATCGTGTTGCTGTTGCTGCCTGACCTACAAATATGGGGTGTCAGCCCCTCCAAAGGAGCTTCAGAATGAAAAAGGATGTTGCGATGAGCAGGAGGTGTTAAAGAGACAGGAAACCAAAGTAATGGCCCCTGAGCCCCTGAAATAGATCCCATTGCCCTGGTTAACACTTCAAAAATGTACTGCATGGAAATGTACCCCTCATTTAACAAAAACAAATAAACTCAAATAGCAGGTTGTTGCCGACAGGCAAGCAGAACTCGCCAAGGATAACGATGCCTTTTCACGCAGCGTTAACGCTCCAGAATGGTTCATCTTTGCTCAATGGGCCTTTTACCCTAAAAATACATAAGATACATTGCGGTGCTTTCTCCACTAGGCAACCTACATGTGGCACCAGCAGCCATCAGAATGGAGACTCGGATCCCTCTGCCACTGCTCCCCTCTCATTGTCTGCAAGGGCTGCAGGTAGAGACAAAAAAAAAAAAAAAGGAAGGAAGAGAAAAAAAGGTGCAGGTGCTTCGGACACAGCCTCGCTTCTCATGGACAGTGCAGCTCCGTGCCCAACAGCTGGTTCCTTCTTAACGCTTCATTTACTCCTCGTTTACAACGATGTGTCTCCTTGCAGAGTTTCAGCCCCAAATACTTAGTTCTGTTGGGGCTGAGCACTTGGGGCTGTCACTCAGAGCACCCAACAGCTGCTTTCCACATGTTCTGTTTGTACTCGTGAATAAGCAAAAGGAGGGTTTTGCTCGCACCTAAAAGCAGGAAAGTTTCTTACCTGTTTCGTGGCAATGAATGTTTCATGTTGGGAATGGAGACAAGCTGTCAGTGGGACTTTATCTGGTGCTGAAAATCTAGACTGGGCTTACATAGCCATGGAACTGGAGCGCCTCAGAGCACGATGTACTGCTGCCTTCTTGGGGCGGGCCTGTCTCTGCCCTGAGCCAGTCCAGAAAGGATCCAGGAAGATCCAGAAAGGAACGGATTCTCAGAGACAAATATCCAGAGATTTGAACCCAAAAGGTGTGGTTTCCACTTGCGTGTCTTCCCAAAAACTTTCCAATCACTTCAGGACTCTTTCAGTTTCTCAACATCGCTAACTGGTTCTGCCATTGATTTACTGCTCAATTCCTGAGTGGTTTGAAGAGTTTTTCCCCAGCATAAACACTACTTATTTGAAATAGAAATTGAATCTGATAGGAAAGCTTCTTTTAATTTGCAAAACCAGAGAAGGTTAAAAGGGACGGAGGAAAAACCACCTCTTGAAAAACAACCTCAAATCTCTGACTGGCAGTTTTGGACGTAGCAATGGTACAAGAGCAGTTAGTTCATGTGCTGATTTAAAGAAAAAATCCAAACACACAACCAACTTCCCAACTGTTGCATCATAGAGACATAGCGTGGGAACCTACTGAAGCCCCCTCTAGTGCAGAGCATCAGGGTCTGGCTCAGGGTATTCACTGAGCAGACACTGACCACAGGGGAGCAGCTCTCTCAGGGACCACAGGTCGTACTGTGGACCTGCAGCACGATTCCAAACAGACCTGTGGAGACTTTAAAGTGCTTTACAGAGGGGAATGAGGCAAACCTTAACAGCATCTCCTTTTTTTCCTCCCATATGGATCGAGGCAGCTGAACACAAAGGCTCTGTGTCCTGTGCTGGGACAACTCCAGCCCGATGGAGCAGGATGTGGATCTCCAAATCCATGGCCTCAGGTTGTACTTTGGACTGTGACCCCCAGACCAGTGCTCAGCATCTTTTCCAGCACTGCCTAACCAGGTTAACCAATCTTGCCATCTGCTGCCACTCGGGCCCCACTGGGTGCTCCTGTTTGCTGTGAGGATGGAGCAGGTTCGGACAGGGATTCCTCAGTCACCTCAGAGCAGCACTGTTACCAAAACACAGTAACAAACCCCCTCTGCAATGAATTCTCATCCGATGTGTGCAGGCACCTCACTGCCTCAGTTCCCACCAAATACACCTTGTTTCTCTTTGCTGAACCGATTTGTCATTTACGGTGGCTGTACATTTGCATCCTTTGTTGTTGCATCATGTTTGTAATGAATTTCCATTTGTACATGGTAAAGAAATATCTGCCAGACATCACACAAACGCTGCTCTGTGTTTCCTCGCAATTCCTTCCGATACCTCCAAAGCAGAGACTAATTTTCAAGAGTAAAGGAAGATGATGTTTATGAAGATTGTGTTTCATGCAGAATAATTCTAATTATTCTAATAGGATTAGTATCTATTATCTATTAAAGTATCTATTAATAACAGATTATTCTAATAGAAAAACAGAAAGAAAAAGATAAAAAATAAAATTTATCTTTTCTCCAGCTCCTGCCCAGTGCTTTGCGGGCACCAGCCATATTTCATCTGCATTGACAGAGGGAAGTGAAAAAGCTTTCTAATACTGGATTTTTTTATCACAGCTTTTCACCTGTTAGGCCAAGCTCAAGGCAGGGCTCTGACCTTCACAGCATATGACTGAATGTTAAAGCAAGACACATTTCAAGTGAAATAACATGCAAATCCCCACAGCCTGGGAGAGACAAACTGAGATGTGCCTACACACAGGGAGGGCAATGGGATGAGCCACTTCTACAGCAAGACTGAGCAGGGATGGGGCCTCAGGGAGATCCCGAGCAGGGTCTGAGCAGCCAAGAGCTGCTCTTACACCAGCCCTCTCCCAAAGAGCTGCTCTCCACACCAGCCCTGCTCCTCTGCCCTTCAATTCATCACCCCCCCCAGCATGGACCCCCGGCTATGGGACTCCCCTGTGTCCCATCACCCCCACCCTGCTGTGCACCCCACCGTGAGAGCAGCGCCCTCACCACCTCAGCAGGCTGCAAGGAGGTTAGATTAAATCTGGTGGACCAGATTTTGGTCACCTTACAAACAACAACAACCCCCCCTGCCTTTTCTCTCACAGCCCTCCCACACACACATCTGCCATGCTGGAACTGGAAAATTAAATCACTTTTCCACTCCACTGGCAGGAGTCGGCCCATAACTCATGAGAACAACCATGGTTTAAACAAATTAACCCCTTCAGTGGAGCAGCTGAAGGCAGAGGGAGGGAGAGAGGGGGTTCTGCTTCGCCAGGGCATCCTGCTTTGGGTACAGCGGAGGAGAGGGAGGGCTTAGCTGGCTGGAATGAGATAAAGAGCAAAGCAATGCAGAGCAGAGCGCTTTCATGAGGACAAGGTGGACAAAGCAACTACCTCAGCCAGGTCCAGGATGCTCCAAGAGGTGCTGGGTCACAGCTGGGAGGAGACAGGCAGATCCTTCACCCCTTTATCAATCTCAGTTTCCTCACTCAAAGAGAAAAAAAAAGCACAAGCTTAACATTTTTTAGTATATTTTGTGGCAAATAGATTGAGGTCTTGCAGGAAACTACAAATATTAATTATTCTCAATGCTGAAGTGATGCTTCTCAGAAATACAAGGCAGCAGTGCTCACTTCCAAGCACACTGACTTCACCTGGAATTCACACATCCAGGTGTCAGCAAAATCTGGGGACTGTTGGTCTCATCTGAAGTGAAATGAAATGTCCTGTCAAACGCAATATGGGACCTTTATCTTTCTGGAGAAGCACCTACACTTGGCCCACATGTCACTTCTGGGTGGAATCGGCATTGAGGTGCATTTCCAGACAGAAAACCTGCCCTCAGAAAAATTAAAGTTATTCCATCCTATTTAACTGATAAAGGGACTTTGCTGGCCTCCCCTCAGTATTGTATTTCCACTTACCTCATGCCTCATTAAAGTTGCACAAAGCTGTCCAGCACTCATACTACTGGAAACTGAGCTGACAACAGATTGGCTGGGAAATAATGGAAAATAATAAGCAGCTTCTCCTGAAGTTATGGAAATCCCTCTGTCATGTGAAGTGGCACAATTAGAGGGAAGTTGGAGCAACCCTGATCAGAGAGATCACAGACAGACATGGAATTGACCCTGCTCAAGTGAGAATGGGGCTGGTGGCAGTGCTGGGCTGGGTGGGAATAGAAGGAATGAAGTGATCAGGGAGAAGGTGAAAAGCACCTCAGCAGGAACACAGCAGCTTTAGTGCTGCTCCTTAGTCCCTGCACTGAATTCCAATCAGACAACCTCCAGCCTTTACAGAGCACCACACCTGTGCCACCGTGAGAAAACACAGCGCTTTGCAAATATCCCCCCACAAATGTGATTTTCCAGCTGTCAACATCCAACTGAAATTGTTACTTGGATAAAAGGCTGTAGGTGTGCGGGTCCAGAGCTCCTACAGCTCCTCCTGCCAGGCAACCCCTGTCAGCACCAGGAATCAGGACACAGGGAACTCATCCGAAGGCTACACAAATACTGTCACTGTGTCTGGCAAATATCCCCACACAGACCTTCCTTCACCTCAAACAAGGCTGTCAGAGCAGTTCCTAAACCGGGGGTTGTGCTGCAGGTGCTTCCTTGGGATTAGGTCAAGGATGGGAAGTGCAAGGCACTGAGTCTGTTCACCACTCACTTTTGCAAAAGGAGTGTGTCATTGGGCAGTAGCAGCTCAGTGAGCAGTGACTGCTGTGATGAAGGTTCAGCTCTGACAGTCCTCCCACATCTCTAATTTTTTGGAAAAAAATATTTTCTGATTTGAAATGACTTTACATTTTAGAAATTTTTACGGACTTTTAGTTTGAAAAAGCTCCAAGGCCAAACCCAGAGGGAATTAGTCTGATAAAATCTAAACATGATGCTCTGATTGGTAACTCCAATTCCTAATGCTGAATACTGTCTTGGGAAAATTTTTAGAATTGAAATTTTTCAAGACTACTGAGTGAGAGAAGAGTTGCCGTGTCTCAGCTGCCCTGCCCAGCCCCACCACCCACACCCTGGCATTGCTTCCAGGAATCTCTACAGGTTTATTTTTAGCCACCCATTTGCACACAAGGTTCAAGCTCAAAGCAGTCAAGCTCACTCCTGTTCTAACAAAGCTTCAATGCTGATTCGGAGGGCACGGAACAGCAGACACTCAAATGGACCCTTGGCAAAGCTCCTGAGCAGAGGGGGCTGCCCTGAGCTGCATTTTAAAAGGTTTAAACAAGGTTCAAACCTCAGAGACACCAACAGGTACAAATGGCCGAAGAACAAGGAGATGGCAGTGCTGGGAGGACACCTGGTCCGTATGGAGCCAGAGGAAACCCCCAAACTCAGAGAATTCAACATGCTTGGGATTTTTTTCTTCACATTAGTATGAGAAGACTAATTTCAACACATAGATCCGAATAATAAAAATAGGGGTGACTTTTTAAGCCCTCTCTTGAAGCATTTGAAATAATGAAAAAAGCACAAAGGCGGTATTCTCCCTGGGGTACTCATATCCACCAAAGCACAAGAGTATCAGCGACTGGAGCAAGAATGAATCGGTACAAAATTACTCTGAGTGCAGAAATGCAGAAGTGCCAGGGATGCAAAACAATGGATGAGGCCAACCCCGGTGCTGATGGATGAGGGGAGGACTGAGTTTACACTGACAGTGATGTGACCAGGACCGTGCCCTCAGAGAGGAGCCTCAAATGGTCACCAGTGGACCAAACATGGAAAACCAGCCATGCTCCCCAAATATCTGTGAAAGTGGAAGGATAAAATCAAATTTAAGTAGAACACAGAAACATTGATAGGTGAGAGACTGAGGTGCTGCCCCACGCACAATGCAGTCTCTTACATCTATCAGGCAGCACTTTAGTTAGAGATTTTGAGCTTTTCCTTTGATCTAAATATAGTGAGGAGCAACCTCAGAGAACCTCACTGCATCACCGAACTCGGGTTGGTTATTGAGACACACAACAGCCAGTGGCATTCCTTTGTGCTCAGCATTAAGCACAGCACACAGCACACTTTGTGTGGCACTGGTTGCCGGGCACAGCAGAGTTCATAGACACAGCATTCCCAAAGCTCTGTCATTCACAGTTATAGCAATATCAGCAAACATCCAGACACCAAATGGGACACTGTGTTTTTGGAGAAGGGAACCAGTGTTTAATGCTGCACCTGAAAAAAAGCACTTTTTGTGAAACAGCAGTTTCCCCACAGGTGTAGGAGTTCTCCAGGGAGGAGCTCCAGCTTCCCACAAGATGCTGAGCTCAAGCACACAATCACTGAGGTTGGAAAATACCTCCAAGATCTTCATGTCCAACCTTTGACCAACCTCCACCTTGTCAATCAGACCACATCACAAAGTGCCCTCCTGCTCCCTTTTTGAACAATTTCAGGGGTGGTGACTTCACCACACCACACAGAGTTGCTACCAGTGGTGCACAGACACACTAAATGGATAACAAATGCTGCATCTGAGGTGCATTTATCTGCCTTCCTCCTCCCTTGGACACCGTGGTGGTCATATCCCAGTGTAGCTCCTCTGGGCATCCTTCTAGAGCAACCCAGCATTCCTCAAGCCACCTCTTCTTAGCTTAAACTCTAATATAAAACTTAAAAAAAAAAAAAAAGTTAAAATTTAGATAAATAATCGGAGGAGGACTCCAGGTGAAGGTCTGTGAGGATATTGGTGGTATTGCTCATGCTCAGAGGTATCACTCTGAAGCCAGGCACACCAAGGTGAGAGCGCTGCAGCATCGCTGGAGCCACGCGTGAGCGCGGAGGAGGATCGATTTGTGCACCTCACGCCACAGATCCATGACAATCTGTGCATTATTCAGCAGAGCCTCTGCTGCCTTTCCATTTAATCTTTGTGAAAATTGGATTTATGGTGCAGGAGTAAGAGCTATCTGAACATGGCCCATAAAACTGGAAGAATCATATTTTTCTCTTCAGCAAGCAACTTTTAACAGCTCTGCTGGGTGCTTATTTGCAGTCACCAGGCAAAAATTTTCTCTCTGTTGTTTACGACCCTTTTACTCATTTCTGAGGCAGAGGGGGGTGGTTTGGAGAGCGGTGCCTGTGATGCTCCAGTTACTGGGTGTTATTTGCTCCAGGGACTCTTCTGATGTGTAGTCCTGGGCTGTACTAATGTCCCCATTAGTCTTGATTGCCTCTGCAGGGGGGTGGTAACAACTTCGGTAACAAAGTGTCTGGGAAAATCCTTCTCGAGACTTTGATATTTCCTTTGTAACATTTTCCTCATGTTTGTCAAGATACCAGTTTGACTTTGAAACGATTTCCAGTTGCCTTGTTGTCATTACTTTGTATTTCTACTGGATTGCTGGATGCTTCTTATGGGGGAGTGAGGGGCCACCAAACAGCCTCCCTTCCTGTGTTCCTTTCTTTGCCTGATCCCTTGAGCACCGAGGCACAGCCCGAAACTGCGGGGTATCAAAAGGTGGGTGCCACATGCTGCGAGGGGTCACTCAAAGCTGCTGCAAGGAAAAATGAAACACAAAAATATATACATGGAAAAGCTTACACATAAAACATGCCATTGAGAAAGGGGCTGGGGACTGGAGGTGTTTAACATCCATGAAGCATGGTGGAAAGCCAAACAAAAAGGGGTTTTTTAAAAAAAATTGGATATTGGCCTAAAGTGTTCATCAGTCCAGGTGTTTATTCATATCATAGTGTGTGGTGGGTTTGGGAGGTGGAGCTGAAATGAATGGAGATTTCCTGATGAAATTTCATACAATTCCTCTTTGTGGGTAGACTGAAATAATGAAAAGATTTGGTCAGGTTTTGATTTTTTTTTTTTTCCTCTGTGAAACAATGCAGGAATTGGAACGGAAAAGTGAGAATAAGAAGCAAAATATTCTTCTGACACTTCTGCTCCCCGGAGAGAACAATCTCTTTGGAAAGGGTTGTTACCCTCCCTGCAATAACCTTTGGTTTACAACCATGTCACAGTTGTTGTCATTTCCACCCTGGTCAGCAACAGGATGTGTATGTAAAATACCCAACAGGGAAAGAAAATTTTAATGAACTTTTTTACCTTTGAAGGCTACTGTGAAAGTTGGTTGTCCACAAGCTGTTCTGGGCAGAGCAAGGAGTTGGACTTCAGTGATCCTTGTGGACCCAACTCGGGATATTATCTTATTATTCTGTTATAATTCCATTATTCTATTATAACCCTGGAAGAATTCCAAGATTATTCAAAAGATCTGTAATGAGGCTCCTGCTGCTTTGTCACCCCAAAGACAACAGGCCCCTCTGCACATCACAACACACCAGAAAAGAGTATCTCAGGGGTGGATTTGCCCTTTCCAGCTCTGTCATAGTCTGTCCTGAACTGTGAGTCAGGCGCTTTTCTGTAACATGCAATTCATGGAGCCAGGCACCAATTTGCCATCATTACCTGCCATTCCTTGTGTTCAAAGACCACTGACATTGCTGCCCATCATGGCTCATCCCCCACAAACAAGAAGTAAGTGCAGGGCTGGAGAAAAATCATTGCAAAGGAAAGCACAGCAGCAATAACCTGCAAACAACACTGAGCACCGCCAAACAGAGCTAGTTTTGGCTTACATTAAACCCAAAGGCTGTTCAGCCTTGAGTCCACGTGGCTTCACCAAATCACCCCCAAGAAGCCTCCTCTGTCCACCACCATCACCCTGTGCCATCCGGTGCCGGGAGCCCACCTGTTGTCACTGAGGTGTGATGGGATGAGGAGCTGCACGTTGCTGCAAGTTCATCCCATGGGGAGGTCCCAGGGGGAGAAAAACCTTTTCCTGCACGGAGATCCTGGGCTGCTGGTGCTGTTGTTTTTGTGCATTGACAGGATGCAGATAAGAAGGGCATCGAATCTGAATGTTATGCTAATAAGAACATCTGTGTACTTAAATCAGCACTGAGCAGCTGGTACATTTAAAACAGCCCCCAGCATGTCTAAACACTCTGTAAATACAGAGTTAATATCTCCTGAGATCAATTTATCATTAATAAGTTATAAAACCAGGATTTGATGCACACTGAAATAAAAATAGCCTATTCTTTATTTCCATTTTTTCCCACCTCCACCCTCAGGTTTGTGAAGAACAGGCACACAGTGAGCTGCTCAGACAGGCTCAGGGCTGACCTCATCCCATGGGCTCTGAGCAACCACTGCAGTGGTTCATCGGGTCAGGTCAGACAGTGCTTGGGGCAAAATGGTCTAGTGGAAGGTGTCCCTGCCCATGGCAGGGGCTTGGAACTGGATGATCTTTAAGGTCCCTTCCAACTCAAAACAATCTGTGATTTGATTCTATGCAGACGCTTCTAAAATTTTCCAACCTTTGCCTTTACTCACCCTACCTGGCATTATTAAATATGCTACAAGGACCTGCATATCCCGAAAAAGACTCTTGAGAGCATCTGAACTTAGTTTGAACACTTTAGAACTCCACCTACTAAGTCATAAAAATTAAAGCTGGTTGCTATGATGAAATGAATCCCCTTTCCTCCGTTGTGAACCGGCATTGGGTGTATATATCCTATACTTCACTTTTTAAGCCTCCTGGATCCACAGACAGAGCCTGCTTCATTAAATGTGTATTTTATGCATCCTGTAAGCTCAGGGGAACTGTGTAATTCCAGGTACCAGCCAGGGTGTGCAGGTGGCATTTTGATCGATGCTGTGTGCATCTGTAAAACCAAGATACTCCTCTGCATACTTGGAGGTGGTTGTTTTTTCCCCTCCTGCTCCTCTCTTCCTGGAACACTTTTATCTCACTCCAGTAATTGCCAGCAACACTCACAAACAGTAAAGTCCATGAGTAAACCTTATCAGCCACATTACACCTCCCAGCTCTCCTCACAGCTTCCACAGGGATCATGTGTTGAAAGACGAGCCCTCCTGTCACAGACAAAGGTAGTCACAGGTGTCCTCATCCCACAGGGTTTGGGGCACTGGAGACATCTCTGGGAAAGGGCTCCCAGATAGGGGATTGTATTTGATTTATTACAACCCTCAGCTGTGCATGTGGTTTGTCTCGGTTTGCTTCCACAGAGCCTGGTGCTGAAAGAATGAAGCCCAAACCCTGGTGAGGAGAGGGCTGGGCAGAAATAAAAATAAGGCAACAGAGATTTTTCCTGAAGATTTTGAAAGACAGGGCCTGGATTTGGCTGAGACTGGGGAACACAGACTTTACACATGGGTCAGGATAAGTGAGGCACAGGAAAAGGCACGGAGTACAAAATCATTCACTGTTCCGATTTGGATGGTGTCAGGTCAGCATTAACAGGCAATATGTGAATGTTTTCTGCTTTGCTCAGGATTCTGCCTGTGATTTCATGAGCAGTTTTCAGGAAGAACCTCCACTCACTGAACTTTAATCCTGAAGGCAGATCACAAACCTCAGCTGCCCTTCCAATAGGAGAGGAGAAGCCGATGGGCTCCCTGTCCCTCCTCGCAGTGCTGTGGAGGGGATCTGCGTCTGCCTGTGTGGTTGGGGAGCTTGTACTGAAGATTTAAAAGCTGTGTAAAGTCCTCCCTGCTCCTCCATTGCTCAGCTGGTGGGCTGCTGGCCCGTGGGTGGGCTGGGTGGCAGATGGAAGCCCCACCGTGTGGGCAGCGCGTGCTCGGTCTGCAGGAACAGGGCTGCAACCTGCCCAAGCTGAACAACCCCTTCTTACAACCTCCTCTGCAAGAAAAGAATAACAAGGATCTTGACTCGAGTGTTCATGTGTTAGTACATTTTTTTCCTCATTAATACAGAGGGTAATTGGACGTGATGGGAAGGAGGCACATTTTGGTCTCGCATCGTTTGGGCTGTGCTCTCACAGGTACAGCAGCACTGTTATGGAAAGAGCAGAACTGTGTGAGTGAAGGGTGGGAAATCAGCCTTTTCCCAGCGAGCTGTGAGGGTGTAAACAAGCATGAGCACTGCACTTATTTTTTCCAAGCAACATGAATAGAGAAATGAATGACATTTTCCTGGCCAGAAGCAAGCAAAATTTCTTGATGTATTGGGATGCCATATACAGAAAAATTGTTGTACAGTAAAGTGCATTTAACATTTAGTCTCTCCCCTACTCTATCTCTGCTAAACTGTCAATAACTCCCCCACTTCACACACTATTTCTGCTGGGGATATGAAAGTTTCTGCAACATTAGGAGAGACTACCTTGGCAGCAGATGGGAAGGAGTCCAAACCTTCCAAATAGTAACCTTGACCTTATCCCTTCTGTCCATGGGATATTTCTGGACTGCCTGGCAGCAATGTCTGGCTGAACTGGTTTCCACGCTTCTGGAGGAGGTCCAGACAGGCCAAGGGCTCCTGGGGTGGGGACAGCAGCTGCTGAGAACTGAGGGGGGAAAGGGTTAATCCAAAATCACACCCTGGGCTTCACAATAGTTTTGCTTGACTGAAAGTCGTGACCCAAATAATAATGAAAATCAATGAAAAACCATTTCTAATTCTTGTGAGGTCTAAGAATAATTCAAGTTTATACAAGCAGAAAACTTCTGGTAAAATCAACAGAGGGGGGGGGGGAAAGAAAAAAAAAGAGGATAGCTAATAACTTTCTGGTGTGATAACCATCATTTTGACTGAGTTTAGTGCAGTTTTTCCAAATTCTTTAAACTTAAGAACTTAATAACATGCTGATCATGAGAAAAATCATTTTGTGCTGGGTTACCTGCCATTTGGTTGTTTCTGACCCTTCCCAGCACCCAGTCATGGCTCTGAACACCATTTTCAGACACCAGATCACAAACACCCACATGGTTAAATTTGGGACAAAGAATGCAGAGAGGAAACAAACTCATTACATATGTAAATAACAGGGAGGAACTAGCCCTTTTTAATTAATCTGCTCCAGGAAAACACTGTGCTGGCTGCAAGGCAAGATCATGTCCCTGTGCCTGAGCAGATAGTGCTGGGCAGCAGCTCGTCCTTTCTGAGAGGAACAACAATGAACAACAGCCCAACACAGGAGTTACTGGAAAAATGCTGGTAAAATTGCCTGGTTCTTAATGAAAACAGTGCTTTTCCAGCTTTTCCCAGTGGCATTTCGGATGGTTGTGATTTTTATTTTTCTCTTCTTCTGAGGAATTTGTGGTTTGCCAACTGCTGCTCGCCCTCCTTGTGCAGCCACTGCTGCAGCACCTACTTTCGCATTGGGATTCTTGGCACAAGGGAAGAAAGGCTGCCTGTTGTCACTTGTCCTGCTGCCTTGTCTTGGGATACTGCGCTCATCACAAAAGCAAATTAAACTTCAAATGCTGTAACTTCAATGCAGAAATTCTGGGGTAAATGCTGACTGAGGGGTAACAGTGTCAGCTGCACCCCTGGATCTATTCACCCTCAGTAGCAGACCATCACCTCCCTCTGCCCCAGCACTCAGCAGCTCTCCGCTGGAAGCCTGAGCACGATGGGCTGAGGAGGAATGAAAGAGCAAGAAATGCACACTGTATACTGTATAATCCAGTTTAAAGATATGCAAATTCCCTGCCAGACAACACAGGCTCTCTCTACACCACATTCTCACACAAAAACAAAAAACGGTTCTCTGGAGTTCAGTGGCAGGAACCATGATGCCAGAGGAGATCCAAGCAATGACCCATCACTGAGCACTGACATTTTATAGCTCAGGGATATCCCTGCATAAACCCCCCTTGGATCACTGTCCCTCAGCTGAACCTCCCCAGCCCAGCCTCCTTCAAATGAGCTGATGAAATTGCCCTTTCCAAATGATTTTGTCCTGGAGAATTGGGACAAATTTACAGCTTGGGACAGGGCCCTGCCCTGCCTCTACCCAGATCCTCCCCCACCCAGAAACCCTCACTGCCTTCCCTGATATAGTCACTGCACTTTTAAGGTTCTCCAGATTTAACTCAATCATATTCCTGGGGGGTGGCAGCAGAGAAGAGAAATAAAGAAATCAATCACTCAGTGAGAGACAGGCTTGAACTAGTGCCAGAACCAATACTCCCAAATTCTGGGAAAGGTGCATTTCAATACTGATTAGAAAGGTGTGATTTTGTCAGATGTGTACAAGCCTGTTTTTATGAACCTTCCCCAGGCACAGAAGGCATTCCTGTGCAAAGCATTCCAGAGGAATTCCATCCCCCTTCTGCAGCGACAACATCCTTCATGTCCTGGGGGTGGACAAGCAGAGACACTCACTGCCCACAGGGCCATTCAGCCCATTGAACCTTTTAAACTTCTTTTTGCCCTTTGTGAACTTTGGATTTTCCCCTCCCTCTTCTCAGCTGTTGATATTTGAGCTGTTGAACTGTACTCGGTAACCTGAGAATAATTGAGGGCAACAGGTAACAGCTTATGAGAATCACGGAATTGTTGAGGTTGGAAAAGCCCTCTAAGACCATGGAGTACACCCTTCCCCCAGCACTGCCAAGACCACCACTAACTCACGTTCCCAAGTGCCACATCCACCCTTTAAATGCCTCCACTGTCCTGGGCAGCCTGTGCCAGTGCCTGACAGCCTTTTTGGGGAAGAAATCCTATTTCCATAGAAATGTGTGTTCCCTGAGCAGCACCAATTCAGAAATATTTTCAACAATGCATCAGGTTAAGTCCTTTAATGGTGAATTATACAGGTCAGCCTTCAGAAAGCAGACCTGAAGGTCCAACATTGCTTCTCTTCCTTTCTCTCCTGTGCTAGCCACTTATTTCATTTACTCACAGCAGCACTGAATATCACTTAAAATACTCTACTGTTTATTTAATGCATTATCTTCAATTTCCATCTCAATTTTTAATCATCAGAATTACTGAGACAGACAGTTCAGACTCACAAAAATGCATTTTTCCATCCAATCTTAGTTGTATCTTTGAGAGATTATTTTTGGTCTTAATTAAAATCTATACACCAAAACTACCAGTTTTCCACTAAAAGCAACATAAATGTAAATAAAATCAGTAGAAGCCCCTGCCCTGCCAGCACCACATTGACTGTTTTACATAAGATAATCTAAGAATAATTTAATTTGCCCGTCAGAATGGGAACAACCACAGAATAAACCCCTCTGAGTGCTGATGAAAGCGCAGTGGGGCAGTGCCCACCACGGCCATGCGTGGTGGAGCTTCCCACTGCTCCCACCATCCATGCCCCAGCCCAATCCCGTGCCAAGCACCTTCAGGCTTCTGCAACACTCCCATCTGCTGACTCCAGCCTTATCCCATGGGATGGATATGCATAAGGCATCCCACTAAAGGACAGACCATGGGTCTCATCATGAGGCCATGAGAGCTCACCCAGCCAGCCCTGTGCCCCAGGACAGAGCCTCAACAGAGTGGCAGACCCAGATACAAAAGTACAACTTGATAACTTTTGCTTGAACTGAGCACCCTCATCATAAACCCAATTTGAACAAAAATTGCACCTTCTAACATACCACAAAGAGGGAAGAAGGTCCCCAAAGAAAAGCTGGGGCAGGACTCTGGGGAGCTCTGGGCACAGGCATTAGTTCCCACTTACCTCAGGTGCCCAGTGTTCTCCATCCTGACCTTCAGAAAGAAGCAAAGTGGTCTGATAAGCAGAAGCACATGGCTTTGTTTTCAGCTGACCAGAATAAACTGCTGATAGGTTTTGGGTCAGAGAAACAGCTGGATTAATCGCTTGGATTCTGAAGAGAGAGCTGAAACAGTTCTTACACATTCCATCCCCTCATCCCCTGCCTTTTGGGTTTTAGACAACGTAACTCTGTGGTCACATGGGGAGGACAAGGGGCAACAGGTACAAGTTGCACTGGGAGAAATTTCATCTCAATTTAAGAATTGTTTTTGCCATGACAATAACAGTCACTGGAACAACCGCCCCAGGGCCATGGAATGTTCAAGAGGTGACCGGACATGGTGCCAGAATTTCATCTGAGCTCCCTTCCCACAGAAGGTTAGACCAGATGAGTTTTTGAGGTCCCTTCCAGCCTGAGCTGCCCTATCTGATTCTAAAAGCAAATCCCTAACTTTGCATGTCTCAGGAAAATAAACCAAGAGACCAGCAGAATCAATAGCTAAGTAAGAAACAGGTCAGCTCATTACTTTTAATATTTTACTCATTGACAAAAGGTATTGACTTCCATTGATGTTCTACAATGTGTGTTTAAAGAGCAGATGATGCTTTACAGAAATATTTGAAGTGCACTAAGAAGAAGAACAATTACCCCCATGACAGAAAATCTATTTTTGTTTGCCATCATTTTTCATTAGGAGGAGCATTCATGGCAAAAAATGATGCATCAAGAGGCAGAGCTCTTTTCTGAGCTCCTAATTTGTGTACTTAGGGAGCAGCTCAACAGAATTTAATTGCAAATACTAGATTTCTCCAGATTTATCGATCATGTTCATGGAATTTAATCAAACATTACATTAGTGCTATGGAATTCACAACTAGATAGAGATGACGATTTTGTACTGGATGTTACAGACTTTTGAAAAAATCTGGAAAATACTTTTCTGTTTCTTTGAATTTCGTAAGTTTCATTCCACAATAAATGCTGTGGTACTGATCACAAAACACCCACACAAACAACACTATTTAGGCAACATCATCCTGTTGCTTTAGTTTTGTAAGTGCTATACCAGAAATCTCAGCTACATATGCCGCTGGTTATTTCTACCTGTGAGCAGCTGTTCTCACCCAGCTGGGAGTCTGACAGAGCAATTCCTTCAGGTAAAACTTCTTGAAAGCGTTTAGGGTTTAAAAAGAGGTTTTAGAACTTGACCCACATTTTCAAATTAATTCAGTGATAAAGTTTAAAACCTCTACAATACTTAGAGTGCCTAAATTTTTATAATCGGTGGTTTTTAACTCTTCCCTTACATCTATGAGAAGGTGGAATGGTTTCACACTGACAGAGAGCAGGATTGGAACAGATATTGGAAAGAAATTCTTCCCTGGGAGGGTGGGCAGGCCCTGGCACAGGTAGCCCAGCGAAGCTGTGGCTGCCCCATCCCTGGAAGTTTTCAAGGCCAGGTTAGATGGGGCTTGGAGCAACCTGGCATAGTGGAAGGTGTCCTTGCCTGTGGCAGGGGTTGGAACCAAATGATTGTTCAATTTCCTTCCAATCTAAACCATTCCAGCATTCTAATGAAGGTGATTTTGATAATTTGGTCTGGTACAGCTCTTTAAAGCTCAATTTCAGTAGAGTAGCCCCTCAGCTGAAGAAAATCATTAAGACAGTTTTGCTGCCGTATCACCTGGAATGACAAAGATTTAGTGGGCAACTCTTGCCCCTGCACAGCCAGGGCTTGGCTCACATTCAGCGTGTGCAGAGGTGGGTCCCTCTGCTCATCCACCAAAATCAAAATTCAAGCTGAATTTCTCTTTTCCCATGGAAATCTTATATCACTCCTTTTCATTACAAATGTATTTCTAAGTGTCATCTTCCAAATAGGCATTTTGGTTTAAAACTTGGAAAGAAAAAGAAGACTTAAATTCAAATGCTAACCCAAAATGAAATATAACATTTTCTCCAAGATGTCTTACAATTTTCTTTCATTCATAACACCAAAATTTGAGTTTCAGTGCATATCAAAACAGTTTTTGAAGTGATGACTTAGGAGAAATACTCCTGTTGCGAGTCAAGTCATTGAAGACCCAATATTCAGAGTATTAAATTATTACAGTGGGTGTCATTGGTATAACTGTCTTAATTGCTTGGGAAAGACCAGACTTTAAGAAAAACAGAATCATCAGAGTACTGGTCTTTCTTAAGTCAGATATTTTTAGGCTGCATTTTTTTTTTCCTTCCCAGAAAAATGAAGTGAAACCCGTCTATAGCAGTAATTAAATCCTAATTCTTCCGTTTCTTTTCCAAAAGATATGTTCTACAAATGGAGCTTGACTTTGTTTTGTCATGTCCTAATAGATTCCAGAGGAAATTTAATAATTTTCTTCTATCCTGAGTGACTCAGTGGTACAAAATAAACGTTAAACAAGGAAAGAACAATTTATTTATCTGCTCTTGTACTCCCTTTGCCTCCATATCCATGTAAGCAGTTTGGCTAAATGGTGGGATGGGGAGGACGTGAACACTGCTCTTGCCTTGTTCTGCTGATGTAATGACAATGGGAGGATTATTTCTTAATTTTCAGTGTGGTAAGTGGGTAATTATTGTCCAATTAGGCTTGCTATTAACCTCCCTGTATCTCATTTTGCCATCCATAAAACAAGAATAACAGCACTTACCACTCTCACTGGGATTCTGCGGAGATTTATTAGTTAATGTACGTACAGCACAATGAAAATTAAAAGCTCTGCACATCGGTGAGGGCAGGATTATTAATAATGAAATTGTCATTAGTATTGTTAGTGTGGCTACAGCTTTGGGAATTTGGGGTGGTATTTGATGACTCACAAAGGGATGCACCCCTCTAAGGGGTCTCTTGTGAACCTTGGAGCTTGAGCAGTTGGATAAGGATCCAGAAAACATGGTGTGGTGGAATGTCAAAGTCAGTTTTAATTGTTGCAGATATGAATGTACTCTTTCCTAAAGTATTAAAAAAAGGATTATGAAAATAAAATCTCCCCCAAAAAGGAATTATTATTTGGAAAAAAAGTTTTCTTAAACTCTTTCTCCCTAAACCCATCATACCCGAGCACATACCTTGAGTCATGTCTTGTCCATGATGGGCTGGTTCTTTAGAAGAGAGATCTAAGGGGATGGAGGAGACACCCGGAGAGGTCACCTGTGGCACTGGCCATAGCAGGACTGGAGCTGGGCAGTCACCTGCAAAAACGTGGGAACAGAGAGAGGGGACAGGCACATCCATCAGGTACCAGCACCACTGTCAGTGACAATCTGGGGACACAGTGGGTGGCCATGCTGAGAGAGGCTCCATTACCACCCAACCCTGGCTCCTGCTGCCCTGTGACATCCCCTTCCCACTCACATGGAAGTGAACTGGGATCTGCAATTTGTCTATTTCCACACAGGAATTCCTTCAAATCTGGGAAGCTCCCACGTCAGAGTGATGCTCCTTGGGAGCTCTGTGGAGACAAGGCTCATACCAGTGTTGCTGCTCAAAGTAGAGTTATAAGTGGAGCTGTTCAAGCAGGGATTTGTTAAAGTAAATTCAGTAACTACTGTGAATCCAGTGCTAGTACCCCATCTCAGACATAGGGGAGGGGGGAAAAAAAGAAGCAGAAACCTTACACAGTGGTTATCTATATCTATATCTTCTAAATTTTTATCCAGGTAGCAGTTTGAGGTGGATGGGGAAGAACCTGACATCCCCTGAAAGACATGTGGCAATGCCAGCAGCTGCCTGGGCACCACCTGGGCCCCCATCCCCACCCAGTGCTGGATCCCCACAGTGCTGGGCAAGATCCCAGTTTCACAGCAATTTTGGGGGTGTCCCAGGGGCTCAGGCACCCTCAGGGCAGGGAGAGCAGCACATGACTGACCTGCTGTTACTCTTTATGTTGTAACAAATTGAAATAAAACCAAAAATACAGAAAAATTGCAGTATTTGGTAAGAGCTTGCAGTCACTAACACAGACTCCAAACAGTACTCACCCCCCGAGAAGCCGCTGCCTTAGATTTGCAGCCTTGTGCTGCAGATGGCCTCGGTGACCCTCCCATTTGCACAGAGACCTGTGTCACAGGGGTTTGTGCAAGGTGCAAATCAGCTACTTTCTGTGTCACTGGTGGAAACCCAGAGCTACACTCTGCTCCTCCTGCAGTAACAGCTCAAATGAGGAACACCTGCCAGCCAGGAGCTGCAGCCAGCAGTGTGTCAGTTGGTGACTGGGACACACACAGACACTTCTGCATCCGGCTGTGCTACTGGAGTGTCAGGGATGGACCTGCCATTCTACAGAGCATAATGATGGTCCCCATAGCTTGCCAGGATTCCTGCTGGGTAGCACGAGGCTCTGAGAGACTATGGCTTTATATCAGTCAGGGATAATTTAATTAAAGACTGTACCAATTGATGCATGGGAAGACACCAGTAATGAGTGTATTTTACCCACTAAGGAATAAACGCATTTTCAGAAACGTTCTTTCTCCAGCTCACTTCTCATTTAAGCATTTGGATGGTTTCCAGTAGTCACTGTTGCTCCTTCTCCCATCTGTCCTGCCGAGAAATACAAAACATCGTGCTGCTCGTGTACGTCTGTGTGCACACACACACAGAGACATCCACACAGAAACCCAGAGTGATGTCAAACCTTCAGTCACACCCTCTGACACATCTCAGTCTGTCCCTTGGTGCCAGGGCAGAGCTGGGCAGACACCGAGCCGAAGCCGATGTTGGTTATTGAGGTACAACAGTAGGAACAGGGATGCCTCATCCCTAATGTCCAGGTGCACTGCTTTACAGATGGAATTTCTGATGTGTGTCCCAGAAATGTGGACACTAATTAAAAGTTTGGTGGCTTATTGTTTCCCACGGACTGTGAAAAGATGGAATTTCAACTAGCCACACAAACGGCATTCTCTCTTTGAACAAGAATATAATGAATGAATTTTACCTGGGTATTATTCAGCCTTGCCTGGCCCAAAGAGAAGAATCCTACGACACGAGGCCATAGTCTCTAATGAAAGAACGTGGTGACTCAGTAACTCTCCTTTCATGATTATCCTACCAACAACTCACTTCTAACAAAGATCTATGGAGGCTGAGCTGAAGCCAACTGCTTCTCCAGCACAGGAGACTAATATGGTGACACATGTAGGTGTAGCATTAATGTGTTAATGAGTTATTGATTTTTTTAAATTAAATTTCTCTGGTATCATATTTTCAATCTCAATGAATGCATCATTAAAGCAATTAACAGTGCAACGATAAGGAGAACTGACAGAAGTTGCAGTGAATTGGCAGCACAGGGTCCTCCCATAACACCCCGTGGGCATTGCAGGAGCCTTGGCTGGGGCTGTCTCTGAGGGAGGCTGGGAGGGAACATACAGCAGAGCTGCTGGCATGGGGAGCTGGGCTGTGTGGTGCCTGATACAGGGAAAGAAAAGAGGAAAAAGAGAAGAGGAGGGGGGGAAAAAAGGAGGAACATCAACCCAACCCCAAGCGTGCTATTGAAGAGCCAGACAACTTCATTAAAGCTCCAGAGCTCAGCCATTGTGGTACATAACAGGGCAAATCAGCCTTCTCTTGGTGGGACCAAAGACCTGTTGCTTGAGGGGTTTTTTGGCTTTTTCTGTTCTGCTCTGCTCTCAAAGCCTGGCCCACCACCCTGGAAGCCAATGTGGGGTGAGGACACTGCACTGCCATCTCCCCCATGCTTCCTTCCTTAGCTTTCCCACTCAGAACAAACAATCATCATTCCCACAGCACTGAAATGAAGGAATTTGATTTTTCTCCTGCTGATCATTCATATTTGAAGAACATCCTCCTGAACCAGCATGCAGTTTAGGCCATCTCCCTCCTACACATGCCAAGAACAGCCTCCACTGATGTGATGGGGAAATGGCATATTAATTTACAAGAGTTCTAATGTGGCAAATAATTGCTTAGGACAGAAAACGCAGACCAGGAATCTCAGCTGAAAACCTGGTATTTTTGAGCATACCACGAAAAATACCCCCTAACTGAAACTCAGTTGTTACACATAATGTGAATAATAATAAATGAGAAAAAGATACATATAGCTGGGATCACAATTACAGACCAGCTCCTGAAACTGAGAACATATTTTCTTGACTGAAATACAATGTTCAGGTAGAACTGATTTTTTTTAAAGATAGCCCCAAAAAAATCAAAAACTGTCTTTAAAGAGCATGTAATATTATTTCTGAAAAAGAAACTCTATTGAAGTCCTTATGCTTGGATTGGCAACAGGGCTACAGATCTGGTTATTAATGCTCATCAAGTTCTAGCCATTCCACAGCTTCTAAATGTTTTAATTCTAACTGAAACCTCACCAGCTATTTTTAGCCTGACGTGATTTTTGTAGTCATATGTGTCTAGGACAAACACAGAACATCAGACTTACACAATTAGGACTTTCTGTGGCTTTTTCTAAGCCTCCCTCTGAACTTTTTTTTTCCCCTGGAAGGGCAATAAAATAAGAAATTCAGAATTTTTCTGCTATGAAAGAAGGACAGAAACATCCCAGCTGAAATTATCACTGGAGATGTTCAAGAAACAATTGGACGTGGCACTCAGTGCTCTGTTCCAGTTGACAAGGTGGTGATCGGCCACAGCTTGGACTCAATGGTCTTGGAGATCTTTTCCAACCTAAATGATTCTGTGAATATGAGCCGTGGACAGCAGGACTAATTCCCAGATTAGCCCATTCTTCTTGAAGACTTCCCTGCTGTGTGATGTCTGACCCATTGCAGCACCACATAATTGCACTGCTGTGACAGTGAGGAGACTGGTGGCTCACCAGGGACAGGGTATGGGCAAGCTGGAGACTTGAGTGGGGGAAAAACCTAAAAATCATTCTTTGGGTTCATATAAAACTCAGCTTAAAAGCTCTTTTATTTAAACAAGTTGCTGCTGCTAAGAACATTATGTCCTTCTCCGGGAAAAACAAAACTGTTGTCTCATTTTAAAACAAGTGCTTCCTTTAGGGCTAATTAAGCTGACAAATCACACTTCCAAAGATTGAGCAGTTTAACTGATGACAACGCAGCGATGCCGGGACCCTGGAGAGGAGCAATCGCTGCTGTGCACAGCTGGGAAAATTACTGTGTCCCCTCTGTATCACGACATTGAATGAGGGAAAAATAATACCTCATTAATCTTCCTAATGAACCTCTTCTAAACAAGATAATTCACAATTTTATGGTACACATGGGGTTGCTGTGGAGATCTGCTAAGCTGCCTCACAAACTGAATCAGAGGGTACAAAATCCAACACCACTGGACAGCAGGACACTCACCACCAATCCAGGGTCCTTCTCTCCTTTCTCTTCCAGTCACAGAATCACAGGATGGTTTAGGTTGGAAGGGATCTTAAAGGTCATCTCATTCCACCCCCCCTGCCATGGGCAGGGGCACCTTCCACCAGACCAGGTTGCTCCAAGCCCCATCCAACCTGGCCTTGAACACTTCCAGGGATGGAGCAGCCACAGCTGCTCTGGTCAAAAGGTGCTGCCTCAAACCCAGAGGTGGGGTTGACATCCTTTGGAAAGGTCGGTTCAGCTGCCTTGATTATTGGATGGAAGATGCAATCAAAGTAGGATAAGGTGACAAATAAGAGAAATAAAGAGTTTTGGGGTATCTGTGCCAGAGCTGTGAATCTCCAGGGAACTGACACAGCAATCCCGGACACCTCTGGGAAGGGAAAACTAAAAGTATCAAAACAATCCTGCCCACATGCAACATTTCCTACATAGGAGGGAGATGGTGCCCGACATCCTCCCCAGGCAGGAGAGGCAGACTGTGCTCCAGTCTGACATTAATTACTCGAGATGCAGCACTGTTAATCTCACACCATCACAATAATCTTCTTATGTTCACAAATAAAGATTGAGGTCCCAACCTTTAGTTATTTGTATGTTTAATACTTGCTCAATAGGACTTATAATTATCTCTGAAGATTTGGATTTGAGTGTATTGCAGCCTCTAACAGGATGGTGCCTCCACAGAGCGCAGATGTACACGTGCTGTACACTTGTACAGGCTTTCAGTGACGTCCCAAACCTACAGTGTTTCAGAGTCCATCTGGCACTTCTCCTATCTTTTATTATGGAGTTTAAGAATAATTCTGGTAAAAATCCCATATAAAAATCTCATATAAAAATGCTGAACAGTATAGCAAATGTTCAAGCATTTATGGGTCTTTTGTATTTTTAAATAAATAACATTATTCATGCAAACATCCTTAAGAAAAACAAGCCGTCGGGGAACATCTGCATGGGTATTTCCTTCCCAGAAGAATTATGAACCATCATCGTACAGATTCTGAAGGGTATGAATAGAACTGGTTTTGTCAGGTCTGTTAGTTCTTGTAAGAGTGACCATGAGTGCCACAGCCAGGCAGACACATACTAAACCTTCACCCCTTGGTGCTGTGGCTGGAAAATGCTCAGTGCCTGCAGCCTTATTCCTATTCCACAGGCTCCGGCACAGAGCAGGAACAGATGGTCTCAGAACACTTGATGAGCCTCTCATCGATTTTTCCTGATCCATGTGCCCTTAAATCATGTACAGTCACATTTGCATCTCAGGCTTTTTACAGTCTAGAGAGTCTCCTGGGAATAAATAAGGATAAAGCAGCATCAAGTTATGTTTCTGTTTTCTTTTTCCATAATGGAAATAAAGCTATTATAAGATCATACAACACTAAGTAAATGATACCATTGCAAATATCCACCAATTTCCGTAATGTTTCAATGCTGCGTTGCCATTATTTCATACATTCCTCTCTTTTTTATTTAAAACTGTTTCTTTCAGACAAGAGCTCAGAGCCCACAGTCATTAGTGCATGCTGGAGATGTCAACAGACCCAGACAGGAACTGAAAAAAACACACCTTTGACTTCCCTGTGATCCAGTGACTTTAAATCCAAACTGGAGGGAGGTTTGCTGAACTCCTGTACCAGCTGCTCGTCTGCCTGAGCCAAAGTACTGACCATTTCTGTAATTGAGTGTAGCCTGTGAATGATTCCACTTGGTGCATTTCCAATTTACTCCCAGTTTATGTCTGCGCTCAGCAGAACTATCAGAGCCCAGGGAGGACTCCATCTGGCCACCATGGACTCTGTTTTACGAGGCTCACTAGGGTGTTGAGGTACCCAGAACTACACTCTCTACCTGCCTTGCACCAGCCTTGTGTGGGTCCAGCCATGCCCAGGAGAGCCAGGGAGTATCAAGCCCATCCCATGAGGTTGTGGTCAATATCCAGAGAACTCTGCCTTTAGCAGAGGTCGCAGAAATACATGACAACCATTTCACAGTGGTCTAAACCAGGCTGGCACATTACCAGAGCTACTTGGACATCGCGTAGCACGCATCTTATGGAAACTGCTACAGAGCAGCCAAAATTTTTGTTCCACACAGGAATCTTGTAACCATGAACTCCTTTCCACAGTCTTATCTAAGGGTTAAGACAATGAACTCAGTGACCATTTGCTTTGCCCATCAACACAGTATTGAAAACCCTGGCTCAGAAAAGCATTTAGGGATGCGTTGAACAAAAAGCAGGCTTCAACTCCAAAGCCTTTCACTTCTTTAAAATTGCTTTCCATGTGAGAAGTGTCTGTTCAGATAAAGCTTTCACTCCTTTCTCTGCCCCTAGTTCCTTGTCACAGAGCCCCACAGAGCTGAGGGTGGTGGGAAGTTCACCTCTGGGGCCACAATCGCTGTCCACCCCTGAGCGGCCCCACCAGCCCCGATGGCCAGGCTGGGCTCTGGCACTAACAAATTCAGTGTGTCTTTGTTCCAACACTGCCACCCCCTCCTAGCCTTCCCTAACACAATCTTGTTATCTTTGGGCCTTGCATGGCTTTTTAATTATCATTATTATTCATATAGCACGATGCACACAGACAAATTTAATCATGTTGTTTACATGAGCAAACCTGATCGACTAATGGAGAAATTACAGATTTTGTTCCCACTGTTGGCACAAACGCAATTTCTTTTCTCACTCTCATTAACACAGTTAATGTTTATAAAAGTCTGATGATGCTGGAGATGAAAGTGTGTTCTCCAAAGAACAGGTAAACCATAAACAATAACAAAAGTTCCTCCCACCCCAATACTGCAATGAATGTGTTTCAATCCCATGATGGAGCGAGAAAAGAAAGTAGCCAGACTCAAGCCCATATTAATTATAATTGATGAAGAGCTATTGGAAAGCTGAGAGAAAAATCCTGCAGGAAGAAAAAAAAAAAAGAAATTGCTGAAAAACAAAAACCTTCAGGCAAAATATGGAACCCAATTCTTCTACAACAGAAAGAAGAGAACAGAGGTAATGGCCAGAACAGGTAAACATCAGTGTATGAAATGGAAGAGCACAAAACCCAGCAAACAAGGGGACAGGTGAGAAAAAATATCTGCAGTTTAAACAAAATATAAACCTACAATGGGCAAGGAAAGGAAGGGAAAAAGAACAAAACATACAAGTACTTCTTGCTGACTTCCAGAGCGATCAGAAAGGTCTCTTGCTGCTTGAACAGATGGGGCTGAAATTGCTCTCTGTCAGCAGAACCATCACAGGCTGTGTTTGCCTGGAAGGGACAAACCCCGGGTGAGAAATGTACAGGGCAGAAGTGCCACACAGGTACTTCATTTGAGCATGGCCCTGAGCAGGCAGATGCAGTCGATGTGCCTCGTGCAGAGACACTTCATCTCTCCTGCCCCTTTCCTGGCCAGCCTTTGCACAATTTACAGCTCCTTCTGCTCTCACACAGCTTCATGAACAGGGGGGACAGGAGTGAATAGAACAAAGACCCTTTCTCCTTATTCCAGCTCCTTTCTTGAGGGTGTCTTGAGATTTTCTGTTTAAAAGGCCTGTTCAGTCACCAGGAATGGAGGGGCAGGGTTTTGCCACGTGTGGGTCAGCGCTGACTTCTGTCTCTGGCAGCTAAGGATGGTCACTTGCTCAGGGGTCGTTGCCACTGAGTCATCTCTGGTGGGGAAGAACAGCTCCATCCCTCAGGATTTGTGTGCTGGTCAACATGGACTTGAAGACACTCTTGAAAAACACTCCTGTTTCTGTGTATTTACATTTTCCTTCAAAACCTTTCAACTTTAAACATTGAGTCAAGTCCCAGGTGAAACATCAGGAGAAGGTTTTGCCTGGCTTCTAAAACCCAGCACAGAAACACAACTTTCCCAAAATTGCCCATGCAGAAAATCTCATTAGTGCACAGATTTCCAAAAGTACAAGGTACCTGCCTAGCTTCATCCCTTTATTATCTGTACAGCAATGGAATAATTAGGCAGATCTGCTGGCTCCCTAGAAAGAGGAGAAATATGTGGCTGCTCTGACACAAATAAAGATGAGGAAGGAACTGCTGCAGCTGGAGAGCAATTACCCATCAGCAGCACAAATTCCTGCTCAGGTACTTCTCTAATCTGGTGTCATTAGTGCAGACATCATGGCACAAAGGTACTGAAGACCTTAAAAGGAGACACCATCAGCTAAACGGATGCTTTCCCACGGGCACACTGTTCCAATACCATCCCTCAAGGCAGGTTTTGTGCCTGAACACTTACCTGGTTTTTGCCAACTGAATGAGTCAATCCACAGACATCTGAAGCCATTTGCTCACCGTGCTTAAACCAGTCTTATTTTTGCAGTCTCTCTCCACCCAGTTCCGCGTTTTCCACAATATTCTTGCAAATACATCTGATGAGTATTTACATATGCAACCTATGAGACATTTTCCATATGATATCTTGGTGCTTTGCCTCAGTGACGGACTGGCACAGGCAGTTTGGTTTGAAGTATTAAGGAAGAAGCATTGCAAATGCAGTTAATGGAAACCCCTCCAGCGAGATCCCATTATAAGAACATACATGGAATTAGGATGCTGATGACATATTTAAGATAAGCTTAATTTTTTGGAATTTCTACATAGTCCCCTAAAATATAGTTTGGGAAAATAAAGCTAAATTCACAGTGCCCCTTTCAGAACAAGGCTGGCTGGCTGGCAGGCAGGATGGATTAATGATTTCTTTCCCTGCAGAATCTCCAGCTCTTTCTGATAAGAATGCAACAGATTTTAAGGAAACAGGAATACTTCTTTGGTGACTGACAGACCTAACTCTAAATACTTATATTAAAAAAAAAAAAAAAACAGGGGAAAAAAAGGCACTTTTTTTTGTCTGTTCTATAAAAATAAGCACCTCTATGACACCGGTAACCTTGCACATGTGAGGGGTCAGAGGTCAGGCTGGAGGAGAATTCAGGAGGGAGGCAAACCCTGAGGGATCAGCTATGATACAGAACTATCAAGGGATGGGTCAGCTTCTCCTCCCAAGGTTATTTAAGTTGGGTAATGTTAGAAGCAGCAGGTGATGGAGGATAGCTTTGTTATCTGTTGAATTTTCATGCTCAGATACCTCGGGCATGTAGAAGTTTCCCTGAGTGGATTTAATTGGACCATATGTTCCAATTTTGCAAGGACATACATACTTAGTTTGCTCACTGGGCACAGATTGCCCTCACTGTTCCATGTCCCCTCCAGAGACCATGCCCAGGGGACCTCACAGATCCCTGGCACAATGTCTCTCCATAAAGGAGGAGAGTAACACCTTTGTGAGGTGACAGTGGAGAAGAAATCTCCCTCCATAACTATCTATCGGGGTTTTCATTAGCTGTGTGTTTACTTTGTCAGTGTCTGTGCCAGTACTCAATTACTAATGCAGGCTTTAAAAACTGGAGGGTGTCCCTTCAGGAATAATGAAATTTCATGAGGAGACACAATATTGGCTTGAAAGGTCTAAAACCACTGAGATACAGTTTTCAGACCAGCTGTGGCTCATCTGCTTTGTGGAAATCTGGATTATGATTTCCAACCACAGTCTCTGACAATCCTGATTAAGTTGATTGGATTTTGTTACATTTCTCCAATTTGCTGGTATTACATTATATTTAAAAACCAGAAAGACATAAGGAGAGGGATTTGCCTACCTGAAACCACACAGAGCGGAAGTCTTCTGCCTAACAGCTTTTAATCCAAGCCTATGTAAATTTTAGACTGGATGATCTATGACATAATGAGGTCTGTCAAGCACAAGTCATCACACCGTAGCTGAAATGTGAATGGACATCCACATTATCCAGCAAGAGGCAGATAGATATTGCTGTTAGAGGAGAGAAGGAAGAGGTGACAAAAAGTCCCATTCCAGGGTGAGCAGGGGTCACATTTCATGGTAATGCGAGCAAGAATCATTTGGCACCTTAATGAGAGCAGGATCTCCCATCCTGGCACAGGTAACTGAGGCAGAAGGGGCTGCAGAGTCATTACTGAGAACTGCCTCCCCGGGAAAAGGAGTGCATGTGGAGGGGGGAGGAGGCAGGTACTTCCTGGGGGGATCTGCTGCTGGTCTGTACTTCAATGTTTCATCTCTAGTGCAAATGACAAATTACATTCATTCCTTCCTTCATTCATTCCCTCCCCTCCACTGGAAGCCATCCTGGCTATTCCACCTGCACTGATAACCTGAGCACATAATGCAGACAGTGGTTCCCATTCTCCTGCATCACATCTCTCTCCCTTCAATTATTCCACAGCACTGGCTCTGCATGTTTGCCTCCCCCAGAGACCTTATCCTGCAGAAATACATAAAAGGAAGTTTCTTTAGAAAAAACCCAAGAACTGTGGCACAACATCTGGAACAAATTAAGCCACAAAAGTGATTTCTCTTTTCCTTCAGTTTTCTTCCTTATGGGTCTCAGTTTTCCTACCTTTTTTTCTGCTCTTGTCATTCTCATCTTTTTGTTCCTGTGAAAATGGAAATAAAAACGGGAAGAAACTATTTCTTCTTCAGTTTCAGACTTTGTGGACTTGCATATGTGTGTGAATTGGTGTGGAATAAGTGTCAGCTCTGACCCTTAAACCTGAAAAGCTGACTGACCCCCTCCTCAGGTGGTTCTGGAACCAGCCTGGTTCTGACAGTAAATAAAACACAAACCTGGGCTTTCTGGAGGTACAGACTCCTGTGCCTGAAGGCTAACACTGTCCCTTTACCCCCTACGGTGGGTTCTATTGGAGATGAACCTGTGTAAGAGACAGACACATAAAATATGACTCTATAATAAATTATGCAGGAACCCTAAAGTCCACAAATACTTAGCACTCTCCAGAACTGATCTGACAAGATTAAACTCCTTATGCTATTCCCCAGTTAACAGTCTACTTAATATTTGACTAAGCATTATTAAAATCAAAGACAACCAGAAAATAGCATCTACTTCACTCCAGGAAGTACGAGAGCGCGCTCGGATCGACTCACGCTTATTTCAAAGCTCCTGTCCCCAACTTCATCAAAGGGATATTTAATCTCTTACCCATCACTTATTCATGCTGAGAGCACATCCAGGAAGCTGGAGCAGAGGGAAGGAGCCAGTGGCACGCTCAGTACTCCTGAGGAGATGGATGACTTTCAAATCCTATTACTGAGCATGGGGCTCCAGCTAGTCAAAGCAGTCAGTTTTCTCTCAGGGTCTCCAAAATGCATCTTTAAACCAGTAAATAAGTGACAGGCACCCTCAGCTTACTGTCTGAACATACATAATTAGTAAAACTTCTTACACAGAGTGAGATAACTCTACAGCTTAGAGAGCCAGCTCAGCTTCCCTGTGCCCCTCAAGTCCCACGTGGGATAGAAGGAGAACGCTGTGGAAGAGCCCCTTGTGCCGCAGGGTGTGAGGATGAAATCCAGTCAGACCCACTGACTGAGCCCTCCACAGCACTGGGATGGTTTGGCCCTGACTGTTTTTCCTTGTGGGGCACAAGAACGGGGCTGTGCAACCCCCCAAAATCCAGGGCATTGCAGGCAGTTCTCCATGCCCAGTTCTGGCTGTGCAGAGAGATGGCGTTCACTCTCAAAGGTAACAAACTCCACTTCCTAATACTTAAAACTCTCCAAAACTATAATATTTTTGTCCAGCTTCAGCTGCTGCTGCCACAGCAGCTCACTGTCCAACTCCTGCTCTGTTTGCCTTCAGCCTCCATAGACTTGGAGTATAAACAAACCCATAACCCATCTCCCAGCCTCTAATTTAAGCAATTTTTAATATCTGGAGATTCATTTTTGTGCCAATTCAGTTCAAAATAATTTTTATTTCCCACTAAACAGAAATAAAAAGGTCATACTGGAGGCTGGCAGCAGTATTTTGATGTTTCCTGGCTGAGGAATGGCCCTTGAACCTGTACATGATTTAAAAATAGGAGATTCTTGCATGCTGCCTACTCAAATTACATGGATTTTCCTTAAGATTAGGGGCACACATTGTAACAGCAGCATATGATTTTCCTGCACAACAATTTTTTTCCTGTTGAAAGGTATCCTATAATATCATCAGCATCAACAGGAACAGACACCTGATTTTCAGCTAAATAAAGCTTATGTGTTTGGCGACTTTATTCCCAGTAAAAGGCAGTTTTCAGGTATAGAGCATTTACATGAAAATTCAAAAGCAATCCGGCAACTCATTCTTTGACCACAAAGAGCTAGACCAAAAGGGGATGCACATGTCCCTTTACCTTTCTCAGCCACCACCATGCAAGCTGTGAAGCCCCGGGGTTCCCTCAGGTTCCCTGTGCAATGCTGGAGGCTTGAGTGTCTCATCAGGATGAAATGCCAGAAAAAAAAACAAGTTTTGCAGGACAGGCCTCTTTTCATGACTCCTTTCCATTCCTGTTAACCGGCATATTCCAATAGAATCAATCTTCCCACAAAGTTCTTGACCTGTTCTACCCACGGGCAGACATAATCTGCTGGAATGGGAAGAATAAAGTCTATCACAAAATCAATGCTGCATTTTTCTGCACTTAGTTTATCTCTTTCATCGATTACACCATTAAAAACTGCTGAAGCACAGCTACAAGAGAAGATCTAAACATTGAAGAAGTCATATATCCATGTGGTAAAGATAATGTTCCAGACCCTCAGCTGCCAGATGTCAAATTGTGTTTTTCTGTAAAAGCCAAAAAATTAACTAAAATATGAAGTTCTACATTTTTTTACATGGTGCAAAAACCTGTTCTCAGTTGCAGCATAGTATATGCAGATATTCTATAAACATTAAACTAAAAAAAAACATTTTATCATTTAATACTTAGGCAGCATTCAAAATTCTACACATTAATTCAGTTTTGAATAAAGCCAAGTTTACAGGATTAGATGATTTTAACATTTGCACAAAGAAAACACCAAACTTTCCCCAATTCAGTGTTTTACTGATAAACAGATCACACGTATTCCTGGAATCACCACTGCAGGTGTGGTTGGAGCCCCCTTGAAGAATTATTAACCTACCCTAACACCAATAAGCAAAATTAAAGCTGATGAAAGGAACAACAAGATTTTGCAGAGCAATCCACCTAAATTCCTCAACAACAATTCCAGAAGCTGCAGTTACGCATTCTGGATTGGATTTATTTCGTATTCTATCATCATAATCACAGCTACATGGCTGCAATCCACTGCAGAAATGCTATTCCAGGGTTGGGAATCTGTATCTGTGAGCTCCATAATTGCCTTTTTATTGCGCTCCTGGAGTTAGAATTTCTGAAAAAATTAATATTGCCATCATGTTCATAAAGAATATTAATAGGTTGGAGCAGAGCAGCCCTGGAATGCACCACAGAGCATTCAAATTAAAGCCGGCACTGGCAGGGCTGGCAGCACCATAAACCCGGCACCAAATCACCCATCGGCCACACCAGACAGGGCTCTGAGCCACAGCACAGAACCCCACAGAGCCCTGAGTGAGGCTTTGCTGGAAACAAAAGTATAACCGTGACATCCTTGATCACTATTTCAGCCTGGGAAAACTATTTATCTTTGTTGATCCTTCATAATGATCTCGCAGCTGCCAAGACAAGCGGCAGGAGGAGCAGAGCCCCACCAGCTGCAGAGCCTGGTTCCTCCGTGTCAGTATTCGGGACACGACTCAGAGCAGAGAGCACAGCCTGGGCTTCCTTTTCTTGGGAGAAAGACCAGAATCACAGATACTTTAAGGCTGGAAAAAAGCTCCAAGATCATGGAGTCCAGCCTGTGATCCCCACCCTGTCACCCAGCCCAGAGCGCGGAGTGCCACATCCAGTTGTTCCTTGAACACCTCCAGGGATGGGGACTCCACCACCTCCCTGGGCAGCCCCTTCCAATGCCTGACAATCCTTTCCATGAAGAAATTTTGCCTGATGTCCAACCTGAACCTCCCCTGGCACAGCTTGAGGCAATTTCCTCTCATCCTGTTGCTGAGCTTGTGAACAAACTGCTCACAATTCAAACGAAAAGTTCCCATTACAAATAAATTTACTGACAGTCTTTAAGTTCATTGTACTTTCCCAGCTATGAATCAAGGTCAGAGATTTCCGCCAGCAAAAACTGTGTCAAAAGAATAGACCAAAGAAAATTTTCTTTAAATTTGCTTTCCTTAAAGTGGAAACATTTGAATGGTGCAAGAGGCTGCATGGCAAAGCCAGGAGGCTCAGCAGCCTTTTTATAATTGGAGGAACAGGAGGTGATGGAGAAATATCAGCCACAAGAATTACAAACTTCCCTGTGCCATTTGCCGTTTTCTGGCAGAGGGAACAGTGGGCACACAACCTCCATAAATCAGCACCAGGGTTTCTGTTAAATAAACATCTGCTGTAATTGTCCTGTGACAGCCTTTGACTTCAGAGTTTCAGTCTTTTTAGCCACCGTGTATTTGCAATTCTTCACTCATTTATTTCTCACCAAAACCAACCCCATCCCACATGTCTTTTCCCAAGAGACTCTCAATATTCATGCCAATTAATGCAGGAGTTCCAGCAGGTGAGCTGCTCCTCTCTCCTCCTGGGAATGATACATTCAATTACTGCCAGGAGATGTATGTAAGCAGGGTAGCAAAACACAAATTCTTTTTATTTCTGCTCCACGCATCACTGGGTATTTTCAACTCATTTTTATGCAGAGGATTTGTGTTTTAGGGAAAAAAGCTACTTGCTCCCTTTCTGTGCAGCACACTGGGCATTTTTAAAAATAATTTAGATTACACTGGAATTTTTGTGTGTCTAATGACCTGGTGAGCGATGCCAGCCTGTGCTTTGGACATCTGTTCCTGCAGGGAGGTCTGCACAAGGATGGAGCATTCATATAATGCATCCTGCCAGGTCATGCACAGGTGTGTTTCAAAGCACCAGGGTGTAATTTGCACCTCAGGAGTTTAGTGCCTGATCTACAAGCAGCTGAATGATTATCAAAATATAATAGCCTGTCTTTAAAGTTGTGAGTGTTTAGAATAACATGGAAATCAGCCACCGAGCTTGTTTGAGTTCAGAAGCCAGTGAAAGCCCCTTCTCAAAATTTGCCTGGGGGAGATGATGTGCTCTTCTCTCCAATCCAGATGGAATTAAGTCATATTTGTACTGAACACAGACTTTTGTATGTGAAAACTCTGGGCAGCCTTGGACCTTAAGGATGTGTGCAATGTCATGTTTAACCTCCCACATCAAGCTCCTGGTCCTACTCCACGTCCAAGTGAGTGTAGAGAACTTCCACGGACACAAAATCAGAGAGCAGAAGAATATGCCACAAGCTTGATGGAGGGTTGATGGAAGTCAGAAAAAATCTTTTTCCTCCAGTGGGTAGGACAGTCACTGAGTCGTTTGGGCCAGAGGGGACCTTGGGAAACCTCTGGTTCAACCTTCTGCTCACAGAAGGGTTGATGCTGAATTCTGGCCAAATCCTTAAGGCAGTCAGGTCTTGACCGTCAGCAAAAGCAGGGACTCCAGAAAGCCCCCAGGCCACCATTCAGTCATCCCTGTAGCCAAAATCTGTTCCTCTAGAACCTCCCCTCTTTTCACTTAACAGCTTTCATCTCTCCTTCTCCCTCAGTGCATCAGAGCACAGTGCCTGGCTTTGTCTTCTTTGACCTCTTCACAGTCACTGGAAGGCTGCTCCCAGATTCCCCAGAAACCCTCTCCTTTCCAAGCTAGAAAAGTCCAGTTCGCTCAGCCTTGACTTGCAGGGGAAGTGCTCCAATTGCCTGGGAACACTGAATGTACACAGCTTATTACATTTCTGATTTGCTTCCCTAATAATCTGCTGCTCAGCCAATTCCCTTCCACAGCCTCACAGCTCAGTGGTGCCAGAGCTGCTGGCAGTGGTTTTTCTTGCCTTCTTTTTGAAAAATCAACAAGGTCCCACTGTGGTGGTTGCATAAATTACTGTGTCTTCATTGAGAAGGTTTCAAGGAGTTCTTCCAAAGTGACAGGTTCTGGGCTTTCCAGAAATCTGAACTGGTGGATTCTGTTATGTCCTGAACAGGACAGGATCACATGCTCAGCTGATGTGAGGTGCCACAGCACTGTTACTCCTAAGGAATTCTACTATTTCTTACTCCAGCTGAGGATTAGCCCAACAGTTCTTCATATGAGGGAAGCCAGCATTTCAAATCACAGGGTTGTTATTTTGGCAGCTTATCTCTGCATACAGAAAGCAATTATTGCTGGAATGCATTCACTTTTTGTTGAGCTTCATTTTAAAGATTTAGCATCCCCTCCTCTCTGCTGCTGTCCCTGGATTGCTGAGAGAACACCGTAGCAGAACCATCAGATGGGAACACATTGGTAAAGAAAAAACAGCCGCATTTTCTTCTGAGCATTAGCACACAGAAATCCTGACTAAAATACCTAAGAACACTCAAGTCATCTGCTTACAGACACTAAAGAAGGAAATCCCACGTTCCTCAACACAGAATCAACATAGAACCAAGGGTGGGAAAGACCTCCAAGCCCATCAAGTGCCATCACCAATCCAGCACCACTACCCCATGCATTATTGTTTATACAGAATCACAGAATATCCTGAGCTGGAAGAGACCCACAAGGATCACTGAGTGCAGCTCCTGGCCCTGCACAGACACCCAAAAAATACCACCATGTCCCTGAGAACATTGTTCAAATGTTCCTTGAGCTCTGGCAGCCTTGGGGCCATGCCCACTGCCCTGGGGAGCCTGTTCAGTGCCCAACCACCCTCTGGGGGAAGAACCTTTCCCTAATATCCAGCCAACCCTCCCCTGACACAGCTCCAGCTGTTTGTTCAGGTCCTGTTACTGGTCACAGAGAGCAGAGATCGGAGCTGACCCTCCACTGCCCCTAATCAGGAAGCTGCAGACCCTTATGATGTCTGACCTCAGCCTCCTCTTCTCCAGGTGAGCAAGCCATGGGACCTACATAATTCCTCCAAGTTTTGTTTGTCTGAAAATCCTCAGTGCAAACCTCCAGAAATGTGGAGCTGCAAAAAGGCTGCACAAAAAGAAAGGATGGAGCAGCTCACACACAGTAACTAACCAGCCTCCCCTAAACCTTAGAGCCAGATACATGTGAAGAATGGTTAAATAACCCGATTTCCACTCCTGTTCCAGGTACTGTTGAGTTAATTCTCTGAACTCCTAACCAGGCAGAAGTCATGGCCATCATGGCAGAGAAACCAAATCAAATACAAAGGAGAGGGTTTGAGAGGGTATAGGCTTTGTCCTCCTCTCATCATTCATTTTCACATTTGGGGAAAGGAAGGCAAGAGCTAAATAGCATTTGCAAAAGTTTCATCTTTCTGATAATGTTATCAGTCTCTCTGCCATGTTCTCAGTATAATAGAATTCCCTTTTTCTCTGTGAAGCCTGAGCTCTCACACCCAGTGTGACTGCGCAGCAGAATTAAATACCAGCTGAGCTCTGTGGATTCACTCACATAGTCCCTTCCCAAGAAATTCTTTTTTTTTTTTTTCAGGGGCTTTTCATTTTCAACTCAATCAGACCTGTAATGAAGGCACAGAAAGTTTTTAACCCATCTTAGATACAAAGTAAGTAAAATCCATGTATGCACAGACAGCATTAATGCAAAATTCAGGAATGTTTGTCTCAGCAGCTGCTATTTGAGAAAAGGTCCAGAAAACTGGTCTGCATTTTTACCTTCATTCCAAACTCCCAAACTTCTCTTGCCTCTTCTGTCCTGTGGTAGGTGCTGAGGACTTTGGGAAGACCCAGCTCATTTTGAGCCCCTTCAGAGGACAAAGGGGCACATCACGCATGCAGAGAGAGGCTGGAGGGGAGTGAGTCATAAGCCTGTGGAGAGGCAGGAGATGTTCCTTACAAAGAGAGGGTTTGGGGTTACAAAAAGCTGCCTGAATGATGAGCCTGACATGATCCTTCCTGCTCCATAAACAAAAAAATTACGTGTTTGATTCTCAAGTTCTTCTTCACTTTTTTCTTTTATATAAGTGCATATATCTAGATGAGACAGAATTTCCTTGAAAAATACTAAGCTTGTGCAGTTTGAAGTGGAAATGTTCTGATGAATCCTGGACCAGGCTGGTTTGATGCCTGAAAGCTTTGATGTGTGCTTGGATCAGGGTAGTTCTGCAGTTTAAAACAGTTCTACCAATTTCTCTTTTCTTTTCCTTTCTTTACATCAACAGCAAGTCTCCCGCTATTGAAAAATGGGAGGAGGACTGTCCAGCCACAGCAGCAAACCAGCAAGAGGACTGGACATTTTGGTGTCAGTTAACATCCCACACAGAACTCCAAGTGATGGCAGAATTCAGCTGTGCCCATTAGTGAGACAGAAGGCCAGGCTGGATGGAGCATTAACAACCTGCTCTAGTGGAAGGTGTCCCTTCCCACGGCAGGGGGTGGGACAAGGTGGTCTTTAAGGTCCCTTCAAACTCAAACCATTCTGTGATTCTGTGAAGCCACTGCACAGGGTTTAGACCATGAACAGAGCATGAGGCTGGTCATTTTAAACTGTTTTACCAGACCCAGAATATGGTGTCAGCAGTAAAACCCCGAGTAGGATGATGGATAACACTCCTGCAGTGCTGCTGCCCCTGTGCCAATGTACTGATCCATGGAGACAAGAGAGGGTAAAGCTACAAGCTGAAACAGGCTGACTCAACATCCTGTTTTAGGATATAACATAATTCAACATAAAGTCCCCCCTTTAAAATATAACAACTTGCCAGTGCTCTTGCTGCTAACACCTTGAGTTCAGTCACTTACCCAGCAGGAATTCTCCTCTCTGCACCCTCCAAGAGTTAGAAACATCTGTGAAATGTCTGAAAAATAATGCACATATTTACCAAAAGTAAAGCAAACCCCTGTCTACACGAAACACAGAAAACTCAGAAGATTTTTCCTGAACCACCAAAGTCCCTGAAATTGTTCCATATGAACCACAGTTGAATGAATTTGCAAGTGATTGACATCTTAACTCTGATTTGCATGAAGACCTATAGACTCTCTGCTAAGTATTCAGTTTAGAGATAAAATATCAGTATAAACATAAATTATTTAAAAGGAAAAGAAGATAATGCAACATAAAAGATGAATAACCACACAGTTCATATCAAAAACCTGTTCAAAATATTTTTCACAGTTCAGGCCTGAGCCAATGAATGTCCCTGGCTCAGCTCTCCACATCCTGCCATGCAAAATCAAACTAATGTGTGTTTTTTCAGGATTTCTTAATTTTATGGGGGTACCTGGTTAACGGAACACTCAATTCACTTATTTTATTCACTTCAAAAATTTACAGGAAACAAGAACTATATTTTAACTCTCATGAGCTAAAATGTCTGTTTTATCATCACATCCAAGCTGCTGGGATTTGGTTTTCCCTTCATCTGTGTTTTCCTGGTGAACCCTGAAGGACCCGCATATAGAGTGGGGCAAGTAGTGAAAACTTTTCTACTCGGGTGGAAATTCAAGGTTTCAACTGTTTTCAAATCCCAGAGGCTTCAATACACTGTTCTTCAGGCTCAAAAAGTCAGAAGCAAAGGTTCTGCTGCAGGGCTGGAGCAGTTAAAAGGAGCTGGTGGGAGCCACGTTAGCCAGGGCTGGCACTGACACCTTGTGGGGTGAAGGTTGCTGGACCCCAGACCCAAAGGGCACCAGACACCACCCCCCCCCCCCCCAGTGACAAAGGGTGCTGGACCCTCCTGTCACACTCACTGCTGCTGCACATGATGTTTCATTTCATTCCCATCAGGCACTACAGGACAGGCTTCCCGAGCTGCAGCTAATTATACAGGATTTATCTGTACGAAAACACGAGGATTAAGCAGGCAGGAAAGCAGCTGAAATTTATTTGGAGGTCTTGTTTAATAAAAAGGTATAAAACGCAGGATTTGTACAGAAACAAATCATTTCTGAAACATGTATCTAAGGGCAAGGAGGGGAGGAGATTAGCATTCAGGTTTTTCCTGTTGTCTCATCCTTCCATGCTGCTGCCAAGGGAAAAGGCAAAAAAAAAAAAAAATAAAGGATATGAACTTGTGGTGCAGCAAGGAGCTGATACTCCTGGTAGACAGGAACTGCTGCTCCTCCCATTGCTCCCGAGCCCACAGTACTCACAGAGATGCAATTAATTCTCTCACCAGCCTGTGTTGTAGCCCAGATGTTTAGTTCACGAGGAGGTCAGGCACCACCGAGCAAGATCAAACTCCACTACTCAAACCTTGAGATGATGAAACCCCCAGTGAGCTGATGTTTAATTGCCCCCTGGGTTCAGCAGGAGGGGATCAGTACAGGCAAAAGGGAGGCACACACAGGTGAGCCCACGGACAGGTAAAGTCAGTGCAGCTCCCTCTGGGTGAGATGATGAACCAAACCCATCTGTGCTGAAGGCAGGGTTGGTCCTGAGACCTCCAACATCACCCTGCACTTCCATGCAAAGGCTCCTGTGGTGTTACAACCACTGGTAACTGTGAGCTGCTCTTTCCTTATGCTGGATGAGATCGTGGCTCTCCCACTCATTGCAGTGAGAGGAGAACACCAAAAGAGTTTGTTTTGGGGTTTTCTTTTTTTTGCCTCCTGAGTGAGAAATTTCTGCTATAAACATTTCCAAAACACAGCTTTTAATCCTGACCTTTTAATTTATTCCTCTTAATTTTGGCAAAGAACTCCTGTAGTCTTATTTCTTAAAAAAAACTCCCTAAACTCTTCCCTGCATTCCTTTCTCCTGCAGATTTTGGTGACACTAATTAATTACTGTACATGGATCCTGGTCTGTAATACACACAAGGAGAACCTGGCGGCCCCTCATCCCTCTTGCTTATACCTCCTTTGCATGAAAGCTTTCCAATAAATCAGTCTCACAATGAGTACGTTCTGCAGCTTGCACATGTACACCAGAATTTAATTCCTCACCAACCTTTTCATCATATTTACACTTGATGACCTGATTGAATAACTCCCTTTATTTAGGGAGTGTCTCCATCACATTCTCCAGAGCTCAGCACTCCTCCAGGAAGACCCACAATGACTCCACAGGCACTGGAGCCACAGCAAAGTGACAGCACCTGTTGTCAGCACCAGCTCAGCATCTCAGGTAATGCTTCCTGGAAAGCACCTCTGCTGCAGGATGACACATAAGAAACAAAATAAAAGAATAATAGAATAAGAATGTCCACAGCTCCCTCTCCCTCCTTCACTGCCACTAACATTCTGATGAACTGAACTTGGAAAAATTACAAGTCGCTGCATTGGTAAAAGAATAGGTTGATACTGATTTTATAGGCAGCTGTTTTCTAAAAAGTATATTTATGGTATTATAATTATCTTACAAACTCATTTGTGGGAGAAAGGCCTAATATTTCTTCTCCATTTAGACTGCAAGCTCTGAGACGCGAGGACTGTCTGAGCCTTCATTCTGCATAGCGCTTACAGCGGGAAAAGAATACAAATGAGTTTAAAAAAATACAGATATCCTTAAAAATGAGGGTAAAAATAACTTTTTTAATAGATAATCTAAAAAAAAAAAAAAAAAAAAAGGCATATCAGCAGGGCCCCTTTCTGCCTGGGACAAGCCCCCACTGTGCTCCAGGTGTGGAAAATGTCCTAGGAAAGGTCTCAGCTGCAACTTGGAGAAGGGCAGGTGAAAATCCCACAGCCCCTTCCAGTACCTCAAGGGGACTAGAAGGAAGCTGAAGGGGGACTCTGCCTCAGGAGCTGGAGTGACAGGACAAGGGGGAAGGGGTTCAAACCGAAAGAGAGTAGGTTTAGATTGGATGTTTGGAAGAACAGGTTGCCCAAAGAAGCTGCGGCTGTCTCTCCCTGGAAGTGTTGGAGGCCAGATTGGACAGGGCTTGGAGCAACCTGGACTAGTGGAAGGTGTCTCTGCCCAGGGCAGGGAGTGGAGCAAGATGAGTTTCAAGGTTTCTTCTAGCCCAAGCCATTCTGGGATTCTGTGAATTTGCAGTGGGACACGGCTCAAATTTGCCATCAACTTTCACCTCCCAAGCAGCCCCAACACAGCCCTTGCTGCTTCTCAGCTGATACATCCTTCACCCAATTACACAATCACTCAACCTTCTTGCTGTTACATTTTCAGCTCACATTGTTGTAGAGACTTTAGAGGAAAAAGTTCCTTTCTATTTGGTCTTTCCTTTTTTTGGCTGCCAAGACAGAAATACTGGTACTAAAGAAGGTGAGAGGAAGGTGGAAGGACCAGTGAGCACTCCCCAGGGAGCACTGATCACAGTGCTGTACACCAGCAGCAAGAGCAATGGGAAAACAAGGAGGGAACAGATAATTCTGGAACAGATGGTGGGAGACAGGACCAGCAAGCTCCGTGTGGAGCTGTGCTGCACCACAACCAGCACAGCCAAGGGACAAGGGGGAGAGACACCCCACTGCTGTGACAACAAGGTCACAAGGGCCTCAAATTTATGGAGGGATGTGCAAGTAACACACCAGAGGTAATACTGGGAGTTTTCACATGAGCTGCTCAGCACGGAAATGTAACCACGCAGATGTCCCCACTCACTGGATGTCCCATTCACCAGCACAGGGAAAGGAGAGGTAGGTGACACATCCCCTAGTCTGGGCGTCACCTGTCACTCTCCAGCAGGACTCAGAGCAGTTTTCTGACTTGAGAGAACTGAGAGAGATGATGATTTTGGGTCAGAAAACGTGTGTTGTAAATAATAAAATACAAAGCCAGCAAAAGAACAGCCCAGGCTGAAGCTCAGTGACGCAATAAAGATCTGAGCAGATACAGCTGCACAGTTGGCATGATAAAATTTTCAGTGCTGTGCTGGCATTTCTCAGCTCCTGGTAAAAATAGCACCACTGGTGTGGGAGCAGGGATGGCAACGCTTGGGAGAAAATTCCAGCATTGAACAGGCATTAAAAATAAAACAGCCCACTGGGAGTGGGGATTGAAAAGCCACAGGGAGAGGAAAGAGGCTTGTGTGTGACAACAGCAACAAAATGATGTGAAAAGCTCTTGGTGAGGGGGTCTGGAGCTGCTTGTCCTGCACCTGCTGGGACAGACAAGCAACAAGGCCATGTCCAGGTGCAGTGTGTGGCCAAGCTATGGGATCATGATGGGGTCTGCAGTAGGGTGACAGTCACAGCTTCCTACACCACATCCAAGGACTGCATTGGATTATTCAACACATAATCCTGGCTTTGGCTTAAAAGACTGGAGACTCAACGCTCACTTCCGACAACGCAGCTGCCAGGAAAGGGCAAATATGCTCAACCAGAAGTTTTCCCAGACTAACAGCTGTGAAACTGTGACTTCACATGTTTGAAATCTTGTGAGGCTGCTGACATCACATCAAATCTCACACAAAACACCTATAAACACGTCACTTCCAATGTAAGGCATGGTGACTGTCACAGAACAGCAATGCCATCACCTCCTGCTCCAACACCCACCTGTGGTTGATCATTCCAGGAGGTGGCTTTGAGCTCAAGGCCAGAAGATGGGTGTGAGATTGTCCCCTCAGCTCCATCAACCAGGTCTTCCCTGCTCCAAGTTAAGGTACAGAAACCTCCATCTTCATCCTGTCCCAGGAATTGGGCAATACAGGACTTCTTATGAGAGGTGGCTTTGCAAATCAGCAGGAGTGAGGGGAAGAGGAGGGGCAGGCAGTGATCTCTTCTCTGGTGACCAGTGGCAGGACGAGAGGGAATGGCCTGAAGTCACGTCAGGGGAGGCTTAGGATAGATATGAGTAAAAAGTTCTTCCCCCAAAGGGTGACTGGGCACTGAACAGGGTCCCCAGAGCAGGAGTCACAGCACCAAGGCTGACAGAGTTCAAGAAGCATTTGGATGATACTCTCAGGTACATGGTGTGACTCTTGGGAATGGCCCTGTGCAGGTCTGAGGACTGAACTCAATGATACTTCTGGGTCCCTTCCAACTCAGCATATCCTGTAATTCTGTGACTCCTGCTGGCCTCAAATATTTTAATTTCTTTGGACTTGCCAAGAACATATTCCAGAGCCGTTGTCACTGCAGCCTGATTCAATTAGTCCTCTCCCTCCCCACATCCTCATTCTCTTCTTCACTAATTCTCCAGCCGGGAACAGCAGATGCTTTCCTATCAAAACTTGCAGTGCAGAGTGCTGACATTTGGAGATAAACAGAAAAGCACTAGACAGGGAGCTAATTCTCATCTCACCCTGCTCAGAATTCCGATTACGATTTGCTTTTAAGATGTCTATCCCCAGCACTCGTACAGAGCTATGTCAGCCAGGCAGCCCTGCTAATAAAAAGACAACATCGCACTTTGCATGTCAAATAATGGCATGGATGGGTTCAGGAATCGCACAGAGCACAGGAAATCCTATTAACCACACCACCATTTGAAGACCCAAATTGCACTGCAGCAAAAAGTCATTCTCCAAATTGATTATGGCATAATGAAATATGCTGATCCCTCTGGGTCCCGAGAACTTATTTATTTAAGCTCCCTGACCCCACAGGACAAAATTCCATAAATTTTGCAGCCGGTATAGTAATTAGATATGCAAGAACTCTACACCCCATGGACACCCAAACACAGCCCCTTCCCTTCACCCCATTCCACATAATTTGGCTTATGCATATGAGTGGGAGCATTTCCCCATCATCCTTAACCCCACAGAGACAGTCCCAAGGCCAAGGAGAGTGAGGGGCTACAGAAAGGAACATCTCGGGGCACTGCTCAGTGCTAAGGCTCAAACCATACCAGGGGTGGAAAAAAAGCACCAAACTGGTCCACAAAACATCCTCTTTGGTAGCAGAGTGTAACTACACTGAAGAGTCCAGGAGCTTAACACACTCCCTGCCTACATCATCTCAGAGCTCTGAGATCCCACTCAGAGCCTGTGGGAGATGAATGGTCAGCAGCTCCCACCAGCTGCTGCATGGGTTTGATAGAGCCCAGCTCCCAGCACAGGAAAGCCTTGGGAAGGCACCTGAATGAATAAATGCCCTCAATACATTCTCACTAGCAAAGCCACAAGGGGTTTTCCTGCCTCTGATGAAGTCTGTCACCTACTTGGAGGCTTTCACAAGCCCCCAGAACATTCCTGACACACTTGCTGTGGCTAAAAAGATGTTTCTGAAAGAGCCTGTGTTTCCAGGATAGACCCAGGTCTTTGAAAAGCCCACCATAAGAGCTATAAATCCATGCAAATTCTCCTCTCCTCACCTTGCCTCAAAGCACCACTTTGAAGCTTCTCTGCTCCACTACCAACCTGTCCAAGACATTTTTCTAGAGTGCTCTGAACACATACCAAGCAATAAAAGTTTATTTGCCAAATGGTGTTACCTCTCTGGCTGCTGGAATTATAAAGTGCTTTTTTGTCACACAGAGACAAATAGCTTTTACCCTACGCTCTGAAGAGGAACCAGGTTGATCCCAGGCCAAGAATGTCCCCTTTTATTAAAAACACTGGTTAAAATACCAGCATCCTCTCTCTGTGCCAGAGAAGGTGCCAAGGAAGCGAGAGCCAGCTGCTTCTGCTTCAGCCAATCTACAGGAAGGATGTTCTGGCCACATTATATGTACAGAATATATCTTGTGCTGATGTTATTGGGTAACTCATGAAGTCAGACCGATCAGTATTTATGGGCATTGTGGGTATTGCCCCCCCAGTTTAATAGCTTTACACCAGAGCATTCAATGTCATTTCTCAGATGCCATAAAACATCCCTCTGCCCTCCACACTGTTGTTTTATGATGACTACTGTATATTGGATCAGTAGAAATTGATATTTTAGTCCAACTTGGCAATTTTCCATTAATCACCACCCTCCTATGAATATCACAATGCTCTTTTGGCACAGGACTTTTGTGCTTTAACATAAAATAGCACAACAATATAAAACAGGAGCTGCAGGGACTTGAAGCTCCATTCACCTCAACAGGTGTCTGTGCAGAGCTGCAGTCTCTGTGGCTGTACTGGGGGAAAAAAAAAAAATGAGGCAAAAGAACATTCCTCAGTGGCAGCCACCACAGGATCTACTGTGTCAGGAGCAGGCTCAGGGCACTGCATGAAGGATAGAATATCCGTGCTCCACCCTCATGCCTCAACCTGTGCACCCACCTTCATGCAGGGCTCCTGACTGGCCCTAAATGTTCTCTAACAGCTCTAAATATTAAAAGAAAAAACAGAAGTCTCATCCACATCTTAGAATTTATCCCACTACTTCTGGCTAAATCCATTTTAAAATGACGTTCTTGGCACTTGCACCCCTCACACACCAGCAGCTGATTATCGCAGCCGCTCTTAGTCGCTGTTTATCCAATTTAAACATTTTGTTCTTTTAATCTTTCCCTCTAAGTTCTTCAAGCTCCTTAATCACTTCTGTTGTACATCCCTGGCTCGTTGTCACACGCAGCTTGCTGGCACTTTGGTACTCTTGATAATAACACTTGTAAGTTAATAGAGTCATGCCAAGAATGAATCTGCCCAAATCTACAGAAGCACTTACAAGAGGCCAAAACCCAGTAATTCCTCTTCAAACAATACTGGGAAGGCTGCACCCAGGTTTCTGCATTGCATTCTGCATATCTAAGCACTAAAACTAAGCAAAATTGATTACTTAATTATCTCAAAATTAAAAGACAGACTGTTCCTCCCACTATTGCCAGCATGACACACTACAGACCAGGCCAGACTGGCTTTTCTCTATTGAGTGGTTTGGGTTGGAAGAGACCTTGAAGTTCATCCAGTTCCAGGCCCCTACCATGGGCAGGGACACCTTCCACTAGACCAGGTTGCTCCAAGCCCCATCCAGCCTGGCCTTGGAAACTTCCAGGGATGGGGAATCCACAACCTCAGCTGCAGAGTTCTTTCCTCCCCATCCCCCAGGCTTTTCCAACAGCTTTCCAGGTCTCAGCTCCTGCCTGATGCACACAGCTCCTGAGAGACTTGCCACACCTTGCACAGACCATGCCAGGGAGGAAATCCTCTCCTTCTCAGGCAAAGAGCAGACAGCAGCTTATTTTCTACACACAGAATGTAACACTTGCAGAAAGAGACTCTCATTTTGCATAACACCAACTTTTTAAGCTCTCTGCTGATCCCTATCCAAATTTATTTCACCTTCCCATGATTTCCAAATCAACGACTCTGTGCTGCAAGCACCGAGAAGTGCCGTGGAGGGAAGGCACCTACACGCCACCTGAAGCAGCTGCTCTCTCAAAACAGCCCAGCCCAAAAACCCAAGCCACATAAACTTGGAGGGAAATAAACCCTCTCAGCTGTCCCAGCTGCAAACCCAACTGTACCCTACGGAGCCCCTTTGGATGCCAGAGCCCATGTGTTTTCCAAGGCAGCACAGTGCATCCCTCCAGCAGAGCACAAGCTGCTCCCGGCTGCCCATTTCTCCCAGCTGTCAGGCTGTTTCAGGTTGTTTTATTGTTTCCTTTGGCGCTATAAAACACTCTGACACACTGCAGCAGACCTCTGGCTCGCTTTCTATTACTTTTTTTTCCTAAGTGAGATGCCACTTTGAAAGGCATTGAGGTATCCCTGTTAAATTACACCCAGCCATTGTGCAGAGAAGCACGTAGTGAATTCACCCCTACTTCCCAGTGAGATTCCCTCAGACTGGGGAGGACACCAGTGACAAAACCCTGTGCTCAGCTGGGTGGACCCTCAACGGGGTACACACATTCCACCCCCTTCCTCAAGCTCCAGGCACACCTTTACCTTGCTTGGTTCAGTGGGTAACTCTTGTTTTCACCTTTTGTTTGATGATTTTGACTGTTTCACTTTTACAGAGAAGACTCTTATTTATCACATGAATGCATTTTGCTCACTTTCCCTGAAGCTGAGTCTGTTTAATCAAAGATCCAGGCAGACCCTCACCCTCTGCAGACAAAACTCAGGAGTCACCTTGCAAATAATAATTTTCTCCCAATTTTGTAGTTTTTCTACTTTCCCTTTTGATGTATTTAAAACTGCTCCAGCTAAAATTACTTTGGTTATTGAGAAACAAATCTTCTTTTCTAAAATTTTGTGATTACTGACAGTTGTTTCTCACTAACTTTTTCTGCTGTAGAGCAATTGATTGTTCTCCTGTCAGACAAAGCTCAACCTTACACAGCAAATCAGCTGTTGGGAGGTCAAGCTAAAGCCAGACAAAAAATAAACTCAACACAGTTGGAGTCTAGTCAACCAACTATTTTTTTGTCTATGAGAATAAATTCTAAAATTCACCTGTTGCAAAAGAAACGTTTGGACATGCTTATAAATGTCTAGTATTAAAATGTTAAATTCTAACTAGAATTCACTGAATATCTGAGCAGAAACTTTCTGTCTCTCTTCCTATGCCGAAAAAAACACCCAGAATCAATAAGTCCAATCAATCAAATTCGACTTAATCAAAATATTTTCTAAATTAACATTAAAAGTCTTTCACAAACTCAAGCCAGTTTGTTTTGGCATTTTCAAAAGATAATTTTGATTCACTAAAATTCACAGTTTAAATATTTTCAAATTTTTTTCTACTGAAGAAGTGAATCAAACTCTTGTAATTCAGCTGGAAGTCAAAGGTTAGGCTCCCTACAGTTGACACGGTGGTGATCAGTCAAAGGTTGGACTCTGATCTTGGAGGTCTTTGCCAACCTTAATGATTCTGTGATCTCCTGCCATATGGGACTCTCTGTCCCCAGAGTAGCGCCTGGGATGGGAAGTCTGGGCTCAGTCGACAGTGGGAGATTGAGAAATGAAGATTTTCCCAACATCTCCTTTTGCCCCTTCAGGGCTGAGCAGTGCCCACTGCCCCTTCTTTTGGAGGTCAGTCCTCCCATCCCAAGGAAGAACCCACACAAGCTTGTCCCTAAGGCTGCAAAGGACTGGTTTGCTCAGCTGAAAATCCACAATTATTTTTTTTTCCTCCACCTTAATGGGAAAAACAAAAATTAAATTGTAAAATTAGGCACTGCCACAAAAAGGGAGATGGCAGCGTGACAGCCAGCTCAGGTGACAACAGTAACGGGAGCGAAGGAGAAGGGTAGAAAATGTATTTTCGTGTACTACAGCTATTGTTCTTTAGAGACAAATGATCCCGGCAAACACATGCTCCCTGCCAAGATATAAATATCAAGGTGCTGATACAAGGCTGCTTTTGCCGGGAGCTGGTTCAGCAATTCCGAAACGATGCCAGAGGAGGTGCAGAATTACAGATGTTACCTCCGATGTCACCCACAGCAAAGGTGCTGAGGGCTCCATTTATTTTCCAGGAATAGCAACGTCATTACTAAAAATTTCCATGATGACATTGAGCTGTTTCGTTATACCAGATTGTTTCTTTTACAGGGAATTTCAGAGTTCACTCAGAAACAGAATGAACTACGGACATTTTTCAAACTTAAAGAGGCTGAAGTAAAGTGACCAATGGACTCTACCTCTTCATTTTGGCAAAACCTTTGCCGCCTGTCCCCACGCTGAGCAGCAAGAGTGACCGCATCCCAAATACTCTGCTGAAAGACCTTTCCACAGGATATTTAAGAATTCCCAGTGGGAAGGAATTTGCATGTAATCCAGTGTATTATTAATCAAATAAACCAGACGTGCCAAAGACAAAGTGCAAAGGAACTACTTAGAGGAGCTATTCCCCGCCAGTCTGGAGTAAAAGGATAGCTGGCAATGGAGACGCAGACTTTACTGGAAGGCAGCCTCTGAAGTGCTAATCCAATCCCGGATATTTAAATGCTTTTGATTTTCACAGCCATCAAAAACCTCAGCGGACAAAGGAGGTGTAAGAGGATCCATTAGGCAGAGAAATCAGCCTTAGAATGGCTGAAGGGATGCGGAACAACAACAGGAGCGGAAGGACCATTTAGTTTATCCTGAGCAAACTGGACGATGTGGGGCTTTGTCAGCGCTGGGCCGATGGACCGAATTTAACGCTGTGCACATCCCCCGCCAGCAGCCCCAGCACCTTTGGAAGAGCGGCTTTGGAAATGAGTCGCTGATCCATAAAACACATCGCAGCAACTGGAAACAAAACAGCGTGTGCAAGTCTGAAGGGGAATGATTCAAATCACACGAATAAATTTGCACTGGAGCTTTGCAGCACGCAGCTTCTCTGGGCTTTATCATCCTCCTGGAGAAGATTTTCTTCCCAATATCCCATCTAACCCTGCCCCCTCTCAGTGGGAAGCTATTCCCTCTCGTTCTGTCCCAAGCCCCTCTCCATCTCTCTTGGAGCCCCCTTAGGCACTGGAACCGACTCTAAGCTCTCCCCAGAATCTTTTCTCCTCCAGGCTCTCAGCCTGTCTCCAGCCCCCCGATCATTTTTGTGACCTGCTTTGGACTCATTGCAACAGATTCTCATCCTTCCTAACATGCTGCTCCACCACCCAGAATTTGCTGTACCTCTTCACTGAGCACCCCTCACTCCACACCGCTGAGACCATTCCTGCTTCCAGCTAAATGGCATTGGATGAGATGATTCTCATCCATTACAGATCTGTATTATAAATTTTAATTTGCTCTGTTTACTTAATAAAATTCATTAAGACTAATCCTCATTTTCTAGAAAGTGTAAAAAAGTTCAGTGGAATTAAAATTAATGACCTCCACACCTACAGAAGATTTTCAGGCTCGCAGGATGGGATTTAACACTGTGCAAGATGCAAGCACCAAAGCAATGCTCAATTAGATAAGGCAAAATCTCTGAAAAAGACCATCATTTCTAAAGATAATTTCAACTTTTGCTTGAAGGGGAAAATACAGTCAGCAGAGGGGAAAAAATAATGTTTCCTAATACTGGCTACACTCTGCAGTCATAAAAAATGTGTTTGTAGTTTAATTGCTTCCAGTAAATTCACTGAAATAACATTCATTGCTTCTTTTTAATTTTCATTTTCGAGAATTAATATCACAAAGGGAGAAAAGATTGGATATATCATCATTAAACAGGCCTTCTTAATATGTGGGATTTCAGACACGGCAGGTCTTAGAAACTAATGGCAAAATTAAATTATATTAAAAGGCTCTGACATAGAACATGAAGACTAAGCAAATGGTGAACCGCATTTGGCCGTGCATCACTCTTACACCTCTCACTGAGCCTATTCTGCACGTTGGTATCTGTATGTATAATTTAATAGAGAATTGTCAGTGAAGATCCCTTTACATTGAGCTGCTGAAATTACTTTCAAAGTTAATGGATACAGACTTAGAAACTAGAAAACTTCTCATATTGAGGGAGCACAGTCTCAGCCTGGGGGGCACCTCTCACGACTCCCCTCTGCTCGTCCTACCCACTCAGAAAATTGAGGTACAAACATTAACTCTTTCCAAGAAACACCCCCATTTCATTACAGCCGTAGGAAGGGTGTTTCTATTTGTAAACAAGCTCATGTGCACAATTTTGCTATGTTTTCCCCATTTCCAGTTGAGATTTTGTAATAAAATAACATGTTTGGGCTTTAGGTGTATCTGTGTTAAACCAACTCTGCATCACAGGGAGATTACAAAATCTTTTATTGAAATTACTGTGGTAAAGCTGAACATGACAAATTGATGCGTGGGAGGTGAGTGTTCCTAATTCTCTAATTAGTGCTTGAAAAAATAACTGAAAAGCCAAAAAAAACCAACAAAAGAAGCTTGCATCATAAAACCCAGCAAATGCAAGAACCATATAAATATCACAAGTCAAACCAACAAGGAAATGAACTCCCCCCCCAACACAATTTCGTGACCACTCTTTATTCTAGGGGCACATCCAGCCCCTGCCAATCACCTCAGGTATCAGGGACTTAGCATTCAGCATAAACTTCCACAGTCTAACAGCTTTCCATAACAACGTACTTCTCAAACAGAGAAAGGGAAAACATAACCAAAACCCCATTAATTTCCACATTCATCACATTCTCAAATCCCCATTTCTGTTGCTGTTCACATTTTACTTTTTAATCACTGTTGGAGAAAGTCAGTTTTCCTCCTGTCCAGCTGATAATCTTCACAGCTTGTTGAGTTTTGCCAAGTTAATTTACATATTTTCACATTTATGTTTAAAAATGTAACTCCTGAAAATTCCTTCTGAAGGACCCGTGTTTGCATACATTTTCATTTCTCCCCTAAGTTTGCCACCTCCACCTCTGCCAATGTATGAACTATTGATATCTGCTGCTGTCCCAGCCTTATCCAGCTGGAGGGGGGATGTTCACAGCCAGAGCCCCCCATGGGCTCATCCCCCTGATCTCCTGCCCTGCACAGGAACAAGGCTTGTAGATCACAAAGAATAACACTCAGGTCAAGTTACCAAAGGTTTTCCCACAATTCCCCTTTGAAAAAGCCAAGCTGAAATAAGAGCCCCCAGCCCCTGTGCCAGGAGCAGGATTGACCATTTATCAGATAACACAGAGCACCTGGGGCTTGGCCACAGCTGCAGCCACCCATCACCAGGGCAGCTCTGGGCCCCCGATGATGGATAATGAAATTAAGCAGCAATTAGGACTGGCCAACCCCTAAAGGTCACAGGAGAGCCTTAAAGACATTCTGATACACATAAACTACATGGTGCCTTTGGCTTTAGGAACCCAAGCTGGAAGCACTGGGCTGAAGGCTGCAATTGCCTTTCACAATTACTCAAGTAAATTCTCCCAGTGATCCATCCACATCCTTCATAAGGCGCCCACATGGCTGCATCTTGCGTTTAAAGGGGAAAAAAATCAGATACGTTTCTGTACCATTCCCAAAGAACGGCAACAGGGATGCGTGTGAGGACAGGGGCAAGTGGGAAATCAGAGAGTTTGTCTCCTTGTCCATAGACAACTCCAATTTGGAATAAAAAAATACGAATATTATTTATCTAGGCTAGTCCAAGGTCTGTAGAAGTTTCCCTGAGTAAAAAAAGTCTGCAACTACCGTTTTGAATTCGTTTAAATCTAAATTTTTTTCCCTGTGGAAAAATAACCAAATTTTAACTTTACTTGGCTTGAACATTTGGAAATACACTGTTTAATGTGACTTCGTTTTTCTGATTTTAAAACTCGTATTTTTCTCTTTTTAAAACAAGAATTGTATTGGGACATATTTCACATTCAAAATACTACCTTCATATACCTCAAACCAAACCTCAGCCGGTTTCTTGCAACCGGCCACCCAAAGTACAAATCACCGGGCTGAATGAATCAGTAGATCTCTGCTACCTGGGATTGCATAGATCACTCAGCCCCCCCAAGCTCACGAATGTTCCCGAGGCTCTCCACTGAAATACACCCCAATTACCCATCACCACTGATCACTTTGCAGTGCATTAGGACTTCATTCATGACTCACCGTCTCATCTGCTCATTTCCAGAGCCTTACGCACTACCAGGCTCTCAGGAACGTCTTCAGGGAGCGCTGGGACGCAGAGGCTTCCCCAGAAAGCTCGTTAATGGAGCTGGGAAACAGGAGCCTCACAAAAACATGCTCCTAAATGGGTCTAAAAATAACCGTCTTCTGGTATCTAAACATCTCTTGAAAATAGAAGTACTTAAAAGAAACAAACCTCAAACAGAAAAGTTTCCTCGGGCCAAGGGCTTTAAAAAGCTGTATATCTCCACGGACCCCTAGGAGCTGCAGGGACTCCCTCAGCCTATGCAGCCCTTTCATACCTTTCCCGGCACTGCCAGGCTCTCTCCTGCCCTCATTGGTTCACTCCCAATGCCAGGTGCTGTCAACGGACTGATTCATTTGTCAATTAAGCTAATTAGGGCCCTTTCGACATTGAATAATTCAGGAGCACTTATAAAACCATTTCGAGGTTGTGGCCCAAGCTCTGTTAGATTTGCAGCCCTACACAAACATCTGATTTCACAGTGAAAGTGGCTGATGAGTGAGCTTATTTAAAATCGCCATTCCAAAGCCCCCCATTTCAGCCAAGCAACTTCCCAGCTGCCCTTTGAGGAGAAATCAAGCACCACAGGTGCCAACAATTTGTTCTGGAGAGTGATTGCCACCAGCTGTCGCTCAGGGCACACAGCAGTGTTGGAATGACTGGGAGCTGGTTCTCCCCAGGCTGGCAGATCCCCAGTGCCTGGAGAGAGCTGAGCTGGTGCCACTCTGCACGTGCTTGGGCTCCCAGAGGTGACGCAGTGTCCTTCTAGATCCGCCACACTGAGAGCTTTACATGGAAAGTTGTTCCTTCTCCTTTCCTGTTGGGATTAGCAGCTCTGTGAGATGCTGTCGGGTAATGGTGACAGCTGCATGGAGGTTTTCAGGATCAGCATTTTAATTTTGTAAATCTAATGTGTCAAATATGTGGGAGTTGGGGATCAAGCTCCTTCTGAAGAGAGAATTTCAGTGCCTTCATTCCTCCTTCCAAAACTGACATCCATCTCTGGTTCCTAACAAAGTGCAACATGAATCTGTTGAGATTATAAAACGCATAGGAAAAGACCATGAGAGATTTAAACACTCCCTAAGTGTAAACTGTGCACGAGAGGTGGGACTAAAGGGTAGGAAGGGGTTTCCCACCACCTTCTGCACCTGCTCCATCAATTTCAACTATCAACTGTCAGCCCAGCACCGCCACAGGTTCAGCATTAAACCACATCCTCGAGTGTTTCATCCACACCTCTTTTAAATCCCTCCAGGCACAGTAACTCCACCACTTCCCTGGGAAGCCCCTTCCAGTGCTTAACAACTCTTTATGTGAAGCTTTTTTCCTAATGCCTAATGTAAGCTTTCTCTGGTGCAACCTGAGGCCGTTTCTTCTTGTAAATGAAAAAAGAAAAAGCGGGGGGGGGAAAGGAAAGATCCATGGCCAGGGGTTCAGGTGCCTTTTCTGGAGTCAGGGGAATTCAGATCTTGGTTCTCTGTAATTCCCACTGTTCATTCCCACTACAGGTCGCCCCAGTCTCCTGAAATGACCTCCATAAGCACACAGGGCTCGCAGGCTCTGGACTGACAGTGCAGTGGCGAGTGGAGCAGAACGGCTCAGCGTTTTCCACACATGTACTTGGATTCCACAATCCAACACCACAGATAAGCATTAGTTGAAATAACTGCAGAAATGACTTTAATACAAATGAGGGATCATTAGCAGCGAGACGCTTCTTTTATTCCAATTGTTCCAGACGTGGCAGTGATTACTGTTGGCACACTTACTCAAGGAGAAATCCTTTGACATTTTTTTTGTTAAGGCATTTGAAATATTGTACTAATAGAATAATTACAGGAAAAGACAGGCAAAAATAAACAGAAACTAAAGCTGAGAGAACCAAAGAGAATAAATCACATCAAAGTCCCCAAACGCCACATGTCCTGGTGGCTCCACAGGGGTGTCACAGCACGAGCTGCACCAACTGGTGCTGCTACACATGGCACAGACTTGGTGTCCACATGGGAACATAAAATAGAGCCCACAGAGATGGATCCTGGCAATGTCAACCTTCAGGTGCCATTTAGATGCTGTTTCTAAGCAAGTGGTCAGTGAGAAACAGTTCCAACACGTCACTCAAATAATAAATAAGAAATAAATAATAATAATAAATAAGAATTCTGATCTATATCTCAGCAATGCAAAAATCCACCTAAGGAGGATAAAAAAAATAGCCCAAACCTTCAAAGTCTTCACCCACAAGAATAAGTGTCCCCAAATTTGATTCCTCCTTTGCTCTCCTCTAGTTCCATATCTAAAGTCAGTATTTATCTTCCTGGTTTGAACATCCCATGTGAAACAAGCAACATTTTGATTTACCTGGATTTCAAATGTATGGTGGCCTAAAGCAAAGCTTGAAGAACTAGCACTAGCATCCAATTCTCTCTGTGCACAACATCAAAAAAAAAAATCTTTATGAATGGGTTCCTAGAAGGAAAAAAAATTCACATAAAATTCAATTAAAATAATTTAGCCTAATCTGCTGTTAAACTATTAAGACTTTGCAAAATCAGGGATAGAATTTACATAAAAATTAAGCGAACCCATGTGCAATATTGAGCCATTTCAGAATTACCAGTAATTTAATTGAATATGTTTAATGGGTTGTTATCAGTGTGATTGTTGCGGATCCCTTCAGAGTCAGGAAGGTAATCAGAGCTGGCGCCAGCCATGCACAGCCCCCCCAAATCAATTATGCCATAAAACCAAACCTAATGAAGAGACATTTTCAGATTTTGGTTTATTTGAAGCTGCTTTATTTGCATGTTAATATAAACATGTGCAGCTAATTTCAGAAGCAGCTCGCATGTATAATTCTGCAGGGTCTAGGGAGCCCACGCATAGGTGCCGGCAGTGGGTGCTGCCCTGGGGTGAAGCCAGAACGAGTCTCCCAAGGGAGGGCAGAACATCCCTCCTCACACAAAGGGCACCCCCAGGTGTCCTGCTCAAGGTGCCAGGGCCAGGCTGGCCACTGCTTCCAAACAGTCATTCCTGACAGGCACTCCACGACCAGGAGTAGACTTCCCTGAGAAAGCCTTTGGTACTCGTGAGGAGGGAGGCAGGTGCTCCCCTCCATCCTGAAGACAGCCAAGAAACAGATTTCATCTAAAACTTTTAATTTCCAGTGGTGCAACCAATAGAAGGAAAAGTCACCTGTGTGGTGTTGAGTGAGGGTTCAATAACCCCTCAGACAGGTACCTGCTCATCACCTCCTCTGCCTGGCTGTGGAGAATTTTCCAGTATGGGAGTCCTAAGAATTCAACACAATGGAGTCCCTGCTAAGCATCCAAATACTTGTCCTATGGAGATAGGCTGGGAGAGATGGATCCATTCAGCCTGGAGAAGAGAAGGCTTCAGGGAAACCTTAGAGTCTCTTCCAGTGTCTAAAGGGGCTCCAAGAAAGTTACAGAGGGACTTTGGACAAGGGCCTGGAGGGACAGGACAAGTGGGAATGGCTTCCCACTGCCAGAGGGCAGAGTTAGATAGGATATTTGGGAAGAAATTTTCGGTGAGCCCTGCTTGACACCAGGAGCAGGAGATGGCAGCTCCACCAGCAAGATAGAGAGAACAGAAACCATCAAACAGAGGGTTTCAATTACAGCCCCAACACTGAACGGGAGTAATGACTGAGCCACTGACATGATACTGAGAGTGTTGTTAATGCTGTTAATTGTTAAAGAAGCGCCTGCAGAGCGAGGATGCATTGCACGTCACAAGCACCTGCACAGGGATGTTATTAACTACCAGGGAAACGGGCTGGGGTTAAAGCTGCTAAATTAGGGTCAGAATTCTGAGACAGGAGCTGTGTGGTAAGTGAATTAATAGACAGCAGAAGACCTCTCAGGGTGGATGTGGCTGTAAGACACAAACAGCTGAACACTGGGATTCAATCTCTGCCTAAAAGTTACTGCTTGCTGCTGTTTACACCACACAACTTTAATATTCCTTATTTACCACTTAATTTATGTTACAGAACTGTATTTGACAGTCCCTAGGCTGAATGCTTAGTATATTGCTTCAATACAAAAAATACCCAAAGGCAGTGTATTCTTCCCATCCCAAATTCAGCCATACAAACAGGAATCTTGTTTCCTCTCTGAATTCAGGTGCCTTTCGTCCTTGAATCTTCAGCTGGTGAGAAGAGTCGCCTTCTTCCCCTACTGCTTTGCTACAGGTGTTGTTAATAACAGACAAAAAAAGAAAGAGATATTATATCTGAATTCTAATCAAGGATTTCCTAAGAGCTACTGATAACTGGGACCATCTGGAGTCATCCATGGTATCCATGACTGTTCATTCTTTCATGCTTGCTCGAAGGTCACACGGTGAGCGGCTGCACTTCCCAGAGAGCTCAAAACCACTTCAGACACTTACAGTCACAGAGGAGCTGTTTTGAAAAACTATCTCCAATTACGACTGCAGAAGATTTAAGTGTTTAACCCATTAATGCCTTTTGCCTTACTCAGCTTCCCCATGAAATGCACAACCATCCTCACCACCAAGAGGAACAAACAGCAAGGTGAGGTCTGGGGGCAATGCTGGGTGCCAAGACATGGAGGAGAGCCAGGGAAGTTGAGGGCAGCAGCACATCCTGTTTGATATGTCACCAAGCCCGACCGGCATTCTCAGCTTTGCTCAGGCTGATCCACACGAGAGTCACATGGAAGTGAAGGAACACCAAGCTGCAAAACTAGTGACAGCCATTAGCAAAAATAAAAGGGACAAACAAAGTTGTTGGGTATTATTCAATAGACCATTAACACTACAAAGACATAAAATAGGCACACAGGAGTTGTGCCTATAATCAGATTTTTACAAAAGAGGAGGGTCAGGATGAAATGAAAGGCCAGGCATACTCTGCTAGTTAAGAGAATTACATGTTGCACAATGGAAGAACTCAATAACAAAACAAAAAAAAAAAAAAGGGAATAATTGCAGTTATTTTGCAACAATGAAAAATCTGGGAAGAAAACTCTAGCCCGTTTTTTCTCCATTTTAAGCCAAAGTCCAGTTGTTTTCAGACTAGGTTAACTTCAAGCATTTATTTTCCATGTTTAAGAAGCTTTCTGACTGTGAACAAAATAAAATAAAAAAAGCCCAACAACACAATTTATATTTGTAATAATTCCTCTTTGAGAAATAATGATTACAGTCAGGCCAGTGTGTGAAGCCAATCTTAGAGAAGGCTGAAGATTTCTTATTTTCGCTCTTTTCCAGAGGCAGCAGTGACATCTCTCCCTCTCAGGCTGGTCACCACAGTGAAGGTCCTTCCTTGGCCAACAGTGCTGATCCTTTTCCAGCCCCAGTGTCCCCAAACAGGCATGCCCAGGAGGATGAAGGATGCTGGCAGTGAGAGCTGGGACATCAAAGCTCTGTGGTGTTTCCAGGCATGATAAACAACTCAAGAGGCAAACAGCACCCAGGATCAATGAATAGGTACACAGGGCACTGAGTGATGAGGTTCACAGGGCAGCGGCGAGTCCATAGGGCTGCTCCCAGAGGCATCACCAGGAAGATGGACCAGACCCTGAGGTGCTCGAGGACGAATCTTCTGCTCACCTCTCCCTGTCAGTGACCAGTCAAATGGGTTTGGTCCTTCAAGTACTTCCCAGACTCATGACAAGTGAGTACAAACAGCAGGTTAAACACCAGAGCATCAACCTGCTGTGCAAGGAGGGATGAAGGTCTTTCTGAAAAACTCGTAATGTTCTTTGAGGGGTTTTGCCCTCTTTGCTCAGTTCTAACTACCACAAAGTCCTGTATCCCTCCCTCCTTCTGCTTGGGTGAAAGTTTATTGCACTGAAAACTGGAAAACTGGGAGAAGAACAGGTAAAATTCCCAGGCACAGCTCTTCCACTGGGAAGGAGGTTGGGGCACCAGCAGAGCTGGGATGTTGTGTCTGCTTGACAGAGAGTAGGGCTCAGCTCCGGCTCTCCTGTGCTCCCTGAATGAGGCTGAGCCCTGGTTTGGGAAGAGGGCTCAAGTTCCTGAGCAGCCCCCAGCTGTCACTCCTCCCTCTCTGGGCACCAAGCACGGCAGAGTTGGCATCTCTCACCCCATACTGCTCCCTTCTTACAGAGCTGTGGCAGGCAGGGAGGGCAGCAGGATGGGCTTTGCTGCAGCTGGAAACATGATCCTGATCCTGCAGAGCTGCTGCCTTCTCCCCCCTCCGGTGTGTCCTGCCCACAAGGCTCAGCAGAGCCCCCTCGCCCCTCACCCAAGGGTGGGCACCTGCACTAATGGCCAAAGCTCTTCAAAAATGAATCTGTCTCCTCACCTAAACACAGAAGCACATATACCAGGTGCCACCCTTTCCCAAACAAGAATTAATAACTTGTTTCTTCTGAGTCAAGTGCACCCACAGACAGGAGGGGAAATGGCCATAACCGGCCTCTGATTACAGCAGCAGATAACAGGGCCCTTCCTGCGCCTCCCTCGTATGTCACTGTCTCCTCTTGCCATTAGCTCTTTGCTCCACACTCCTGGAATCATACCTTGGGTTTCATTATCAAATGCAATACCAGTGTTTTGTTACAAACCAGAGTATGCTGCTCTCTGCCTGGAAGAAAAAAAAAAAAAAGAAAAAAAAGCCTGGCATTGTATTTCTTATAATAAGTTTTAATTGGATTTTAGCTCCCTGCCTTTTATACACCATCTAAGGCTTTATTGGGTTTAATTACAAATCCATAGTTATTTGTTATGTGGCTCTGGTTTGATATTTTGCACTGACAATTACATTTTTATTCAAAGAAAAAAATGTATTAGGAAAAAATAGCAAGAGACAGGCTCTTTGTATGAACTGATTAATTGAATTCTAGTTTTATGTGCATTTATGATGAATGATTACATGCCAAAAAGTGACTTGAATATTAGATCAGAGTACACTTATTCATTTTAATTGGTTTGCATAAAGTGCAAGAGGCTGTAATAATAGATCAGCCGTGAGAGCACAACAATAATGGAGGCCCTCGGTGTCCTGGCTCTGATGGCTTCCAAAAATCTGCTCATGAGGCTTTAAAATCTTTCCATGTAGAAGAGTGGGGAGATGGACAGTGAAGCTCCAACACTACCATTTCAAGAAGCACAGTCAGCAGCTCGCTCCTGCTGCTCTGGTTGCCTTTTTTGAGAGTTCCAATTTAGTTTTAATTATTCATAACACTCATTAGTAAATAAGGTGCTGCGTGGTTTTACAGAAAAGTAGAGAAGCCGTAAGAATTAGACACCATAGCTCACTGCCACAACACTTTCTTTGGAAATATTGAGCAAATATGCATAAAAATAAATAATAATAATAGTGAGCAATAATCCCATCTGTATTGGCCATGAGCTGCTTCAAGACTGGGTGTGGGTCTAGGGACAGCACTGGCAAATTGCCCAGGACCTGTTGCTGCATCGCAGGGATGACAATCTGGGCCCTGGCACATCCCCGTGCCACACTCAGCTCCTGTCACCACCCTCTGCCCCAGCCCTGTGACACAGGGAATGCAATCCTGACCAGCCCTGGGCAGCAGGACTCCCTGGAGAGAACATTTTGGCTTCCACTCCCATCAACACAACTTGGCTCAAACACTTTCATCACAGGAGCAAGAAACAAATAGATTTTTGCAGTACCTGTTTGTGGTGGGGTAGCACAGCACTCACTGGAACCCACCAGGAGCTGAAACCTCCAACTCCAGCAAACAAACAGCTTTGACTGATGAGTTCCCTCAGGCAGGGCTGCCCATCCTGCCAGGCAGAGAATCACAGAATAGTTGGCATTGGAAAGAACCTCTGGAGGTCATCCAGTCCAACCCCCCTGCCAACGCAGGGTCACCTGGAGGTGACACAGGAACCCATCCAGGTAGGTTTGGAATGTCTCCAGAGAGGGAGACTCCACACCCTCCCTGAGCACCTGCTCCAGTGCTCTACCACCCTCAACATAAAGAGGTTCTTTCTCATGTTGAGGTGGAACTTCTTGTGGTTTCGTTTATGGTGACTGGCCCTCATCTGTCACTGGGCACCTCTGAAGAAAGTCTGGCACCATCCTCTTGACACCTGACTTGGAGATTTTTGTATGGGTTGATGAGATCCCTTCTCAGTCTTCTCTTCTCCAGACTAACCAGGCCCAGGTCCTGCAGTCTCTCCTCAAAGGAGAAATGTCCTTACAGAGCTGGAGCCTGGGGCAGAGGCAACCTGGGTATGTATTTACAGCCATAGCCACCAGCCTCACAGTGAGTGCACCTGTGTAACTGCAGATGCTTTCACCACACTGAATTTTGGCAGCAATACCTTGCAGGACTCTGCAGCTCAGATGTTGTGCAACCACAGCTCAGCCCTGTCCTGCAGTGTCACTTAATGTGACGTGGCACTGAGGAATCCAACCTGACAAACCACGTCTTGCTGGAGGAAGCAAATTTTTTATTTCCTCACCAACTCCATTAAACCCAGTTTACCAAGAACAAAAACTGTTCAGTCACCCCGTTTTTATCATGACACATCAAATTAATATGAAAGTAGGCAAGAACAAATGGCAACACATGAGCACACCAGGCTGATGCTCTGAACCACGCCTAAGGCTGGGAAAAAAATGTCAAGTCCTACTTTTGGAGGCTAGAGCATTACAATGACAGGAAATTTGAATTGAATAAAATTTAATAAATAAATAAATAAATAATTTCTTACTCAGTTCTAAAAGCCCATGGGAATAGCAGACCAGGGCCCTCCCTGTGCATTTAGCCTTTCTTCCAGACAGCAGTTTATTACACCAGTACTTCATTTCCAATCAATATTCCTAGTTACTCCTTTGGCCTGTGCTTATTGACCACAACTCTCCTTGTGACCTTCTTATTTGAAGCAAAAGGCAGCTCATGATTAATGAAATTTGTCTGGAAAAAAAGCAAACTTGGTACTCCGAGCTTTGCAAAGCAAAGGACAGAGAGTATAAGCCAGAAACATAAATCCAAACTTTTTTCTCCTGGAGAGCTGAGTGCCAAAACTCAGGGTGGCCAGGGACACTCTGCAACCTGGAAGTCCGAAAGGTCTTGTGAGTTTTGGTTTTGTGAGGGTGTAAGAAACAGCTCTGGAAGGGGAGTTTGGTGTCGCAAGCACTGACCTAGATCATAGCAAATTTACTATGTAAAAAATAAACTGTACACTCTGATTAGAGCAGGGCCATTGTGACTGTTTGATTGCACTGACACTCTGCTTGTACCGCATCAGCACAACGGGCTCGCTGAAAATCCTCCTGATCCCCAGTGACAGGAGAGGGGGGAGGTGGGCTCCCTATTAAACACTCAGTGACAGCAGCAATTGACAACAAAAGTCCAGACACTTCTGCAGCGATGCTTTTTGCACTATCCCTCAGCCGCATTCCAGCAAACAGAAAGAATCCCAGGCCTTGGCAGGTATCCTCAGCCAGCCAGGCAGTTTTCCTGTACTTTTATAGTCCCTCCCCACATAACTGGTGTGGATAAAATAAAACCCTCCTGCTTGTGTGCAGGCAAAGGACTCTGTGACACAAGTGCTGCTGGGCCCTCGCGCTCATGCCACCCTGAGTGCTCGGCCAGAGCTCCAGCTGGATGGTTCCCCATCCTCCTTGGACCAGCTGGCAACACCAAGGAACTGCTGCACCAGCAGCTGAGGGAGCTGGTACGGATTCTGACAGTATTTGAACATGAAAAGTTCCTTTTTCTCTGACTTGGGAGAGGTTTCAGGCAATAAGCTCAAAGCAGGGACTCCATACAGAAACTGCCTGTCCATGCCCAGTGAAAACAGAGGAAAGCCCAGAGCCACCTCCTTGCAGAATTAACATGGAATTTTCCTGTCACTACAGGGCCAGATGAAGAGCACCCATTTTCAGACAGGCTGCTTTGTCTTACACATGTCAGCACAGGTTTGCACCAGTAAACAGGACATATAAGAGGGTCCCAATGTGGAAGTGACAGTGGGACAAAGGGAAAAATGAAGGCTGGACTCAGGCAAGGAGAGACACTGCCAAGCAGACAGGAACCAGGACAGTTTGAGGTCACATGTTAATTTATATTCAGAAACGGCTTCCAGTTTCAGCCTCAGGATCAACTGTTATTTTTCCCACCTATTATCTTCCTAAATGCCCTTGTGCAGAGAGGAAGCGACCGTGACTCATGTCTGCCCTTGGATAAATGCTCTGAGGACCAAGGGGCTCCAGCCCTTCAGAGGCTGAGCTGGGGGAGGATTAGACAGCCAAAACACATCCCAGTGGAGCTTTGCACACTCCCAAAGATGCCTCCCTGTGCTTCTGACAGCATCCCAACAGGAGCACAACAACCCAACAAAAGCATTTAATTCATTAGTAAAATCGAGGACAGTGAGTAAAACACATCCCTGGAAAAAAAACAACCCTTGATGTTACATCATAACAAAATGGATGCACTGAGCAGGGCTTCCAGGAGCTTCAAGCAGGCAAAACACTGAAGGGCTCCAATAGTTTTCTCTTTTTCTCCACTGTCATTAGTCAGCAACAGCTCAATCAGATGAGCAGTCAGCAGCATTTGTGGCAGCACTGGAGAGCAGGTGCTAAAACTGTGTCACGCTGGAGAAAAGTATGTGTTTTATCGTGTTTTGCACTGTTTTCCACCCACCCCCTACTGTTAGTCCCTTACCTTCTAGATCTGCTTAGAGCAGGCAGGATCCACCTGCAGCCTATCCACTCCCGCCTTATCCGTAAGACTCTGGTGGTCTGGGCCAAGTCTCTGCTGCACTTGCCATACCCAGTCTGGTCATCTGGCTTCAGATAAGATGGGAAATGCATTGCAATCAGAATCTTCTCCAAGCGCAGCAAGACTGGGCTCTGCAACAGGACTACAAACAGACCCAGCAGCATCTCATCAGCATCCTCCTCTCCCCGCTTATTCACACCAGACCCACCAACTGCAGCAGCACATTGTCCTGACTCACATTCCTGTTGGGCCTCCAGGCAGGACATGCTGAATATTAGATCCTCCAATTGCAACACAATAATTTGGTCAGCCCCAAAAGGTGAAAAAAAGGTCCCAGCCCCTGAAGACAGAAGGACTGCACAAGGATCATTAAAGGGAGGACGAGGCCGTTAAAAGCAGAGGAATTTTCCAATTCTTCACCCGTACATCTGTGGCACATGAGAGTAGCTGAGGACTTGCTTGGTGATTTGGGAGGGGAGAACTGTGCACCTCAGCCCAGACTGAGGCAGCAGAGCAAGCAGGTACAAAGAACATATAGACTTTTACCAACATGGAAACTGATGGTGAGAACATGGGACACCATGTCATGACTTACCCTGACCTCCATTCATAGCAGGATGACACACAGAACATCCTCCTGCCGCAACCCACTGATTCAAACACGGTCAGCAGCGTCTGTTCTTCCATGGATGCGTGTTCCAGTCAGACCCACAAACAGGACTCACTGAACTACTGTCCTAAGGAAGGCAGAGCCAGGGCCATCAGCCCACAGCAGGAATCCACAATCCCTTCCCCAAGCACTCAGCAGTTCCCTGCAGGGAAGGGACATGTCAGAGGGGACACAGATCCATTTGGGCAGCCAGTGCATTACACAGCACTTAACTGCTTTGAAGGGCTATTTACTCTACCATCACTCTGCAGCACATAAGTAAGGGGGGAAAGCTCTGCAAAGGTTTAAGGTTGCAGAAGAACCCTTCCCAAAGGCACTGATGTTTGTACATACACACACCTCTTATATACCTTAAAATATATCTATACATACTGACATGCATATATATATTTTATAAAACCAAGCACCTATGTCATGTTTTAAAGGTAACTGGAGGTAATGAGCAGCTTCTAACTGGAGATTCTGGAATAAAAAGTCAGCCCAGAACTACAGAGGCGAGTACTGCTTTGCCCAGGAGTTGGCTGGTGTGACTGGGGTCATTTCACTTGACCCATCATTCTAATCAGAGAGCAAAAAAAATCATAGCATTGTTCATAAAAAAGGTTTAAAAAAATACAGACGTGAAAGTCAACCAAAAGGGGATCTGAACACGTGGAGCTGGTTTGAACAACTCAGCAAGGACAGTGACACATCCCAGTTAGAGGAGAACTACCCCTTTTGTTTAACGGTATCCAGCTGCATAAACAGAAAACAGATTGTTAACTTTGAATCACAGAATGTCGCAGAAAAAAACAGCAGCACTTGACCACTCAGGGTGAATCCAGGGATTTCCCGGGAGCACCCTCTGCACTCAGGACAGATTGTGCTCCATGTCCTCAGAATTTGGAATAGTTAATAGTTAGACTGAGCTATTGTTTCAGGGAATGTTTGCCTAATTAGCATGCCTGGTGCCTACAGATGAGATTGTTGTGAATGTCTGAAAACCCTCTGTTTAAGCACTCTGGAATACTAAAGCATTTGGTTATGAGAAAATTTTGCTTGCGTAGCTCTGTGCATCTTGACCCTTCAAAAATTACAATGAAATTAATTTCAAAATGAAACAATTTCAAATTCTTCTGAAGTCCAAATTACTTCCTTCTCAGGGAGGTTTTGGGGCTATTCATTAATGAAGGAAACTTCTGAACTCCAGAAGTTTTACAGCTCCTGGCTAAGTTGCTGCTGTCTTTTATGGAAACAGGAGCATCCAACATAATTGTCTACTTCTAAGAACATGACTATTCTTGCATTGCTGTTGCTCTCCTCACAGCTATGATGTCCCTATTACAGAAACACAAAACCCATTAATGTCCTTGTTGCTACGAGCAGATCTGCAAAGAGCCAGGAAAGCAGCTGCCAGGAAGTATTGCCTGTGGAGGGCTCTTGCAGGAGTGAGGGATGAAACGCTCTGTTGTCAAGGCAGAAGAGCCATATGAACATGTCTAAATGACATGTTGCCCAGGTTTTGTTTTCAGTTCTTACACAGGCAGCTGTTTCCTCTGCCCACCAGAACTCTGAGTGCAGCACAGTTTGCCTTCCTGGCTATTTTAGCTGCCAGGCTGGAGGCAGCTCTCTGCTGGACAAAACTGCTCCTGCTGCCAGGGTGATCCCATCAGTGCCCCTGTGCATGTACAGATGGACAACTTCAATGGGATATTAGGAGAATTTCCCACATGGAAAGTCCTGGCAGGGGCTGCCCAGGGCAGTGATGGAGTCACTGTCCCTGGAGGGATTTAAGAGACATGTAGATGTGGCACATTGCGACAAGTTTTAGTGGTGGCCTTGGCAGTGCTGGGAGAATGGATGGACTTGGCAGTGTTAAAGGACTTTTCCTACCTAAACAGTTCCATGATTCTATGACACTTCTATCCATAGATAATCTACAGCAAGTCAGAAGCAGGGGCAGCTTGGAACAGGGATGATGGACACTACAGAATCAGGTTATTAGGAATAAGGCTACAGGCTCTGAGGGAAGAGCTAGAGGGCAGCTTTACCTTGTGTTACTCATATAAACACAACCACGGTAATGAACAGCGGCAGGAGGCAAATTGGAAGCGAGAGCCCTCGAATTACAAATGTAAAACTATGGCCCTTGCTCTTAACAGGCACAGAGAGTGTCCCTGTAAGAGATAAACGATCCTGATGAGGAGAAGCTGAGCAGAATGAACTAGGAAGGGAAATGTCTGTGCTTTGATAATTAGTGAAGGACCAACCAGCCAGAAGAGAAGCAGCACTGCACTGCGTAGCCCTACCTGCTGTCAATGGAGATTAATACCCAAGTGTTCTTTGTGGTGGCTTGCCAGACTTCAGGTGATGTTTATTCCTTTTGCAGGATTTAACAAAATATTAACACCACCTGTGAGGAATCCTTCCCCCTGCCCCTGCCGGTGACAGGACCCGCCTGCCACCCAGCCCGTGATTTATCTGGGAGCTTGGAGTGCAATCATTAGACCTCCACGGGAAGCAGAAGTCTTTCTGAGGGTTAATGATCATTGCGAAACCTTACCAGTGGGGGCACAAAAGGCAATTTATCATAATTTGCTTCTGTAATGTTGATGCACTGAGCAATGTTCCCATTGTTCAGCAGTCCCCCAAACCTTTCCAGGTAGGATGGAGCAGAGGCAGGTGGAGCTGTGCAGTCCAGGGAATGGGCAAAGCAACTGCAGGATTCCTCTCCAAGCCACTGTTTGCACTTGTGTGTATCCACGACAAGCACTTCTCAGGAGTCTGGGAAAAGTGTGTGCCTGAGTCCGTGGGCCAACAGCAGAGCCCTCAGTGTCAGATGGACCAGCTGTCCCTGTCCTGACCCGAGCACAGCATCACCAGGGACCACCGGGAGAACTGTCCCTGCAGCAGCCGCTCCGTTTAAACCGAAGCCGATCAAAATTTTTACTTACATGATGTTTCCAGGGTTGGTAGGTGGGAGATCCAGAAAAACATCACCAAATCCGCACAGCACTCCCAAACAGGACGGGAGAGACAGCCACTGAACTGGGACCAATGCACCCAGGCAGGTTTTCTTATATTTATACATATTATATATATAAATATATATATATGAAAGATTTTCTTACTAAGCCATTTCTCAGATGCGGTGAGGTTTTTTCAGCGTGGCTGAATAATGTCTGTTCTCTGAAATTTGCACTACTTGTTTGACTGAAAAACAAAAATATCCACTTCTAAAATAAAAAGCCGCAGGTTTGATCTGGGATGAACTCTTGTTAACTATGTGCGAAAGGAAATAAGGCACCTCATCTTTGGATGCATTTGAAAACCCCACTGCAATCCCTTTGCATCGCTGATAAGAGACACTTTGAAAGTCAGATACAGTGTTTGTTTTTCAAATAAACCAGTGCAGATTTAATGATAGTCTCTATCTACCTTTCCTTACATTCCTGATCGCAAGATAAAAATGCTCACAGGTATTGCAAGCGTCAGCTTGGTTCCCAAAATACATCCTTATCTTTTGCTCTACACAGTAAAGCATTTATCACTTCTCCCCTTTTGTAGGAGTGTCAGCATTTGTGTGCTAACGCCTTTCTGGTACTTTGTCATGTACTCAGCCAGGGTGATTATCTGGGAGGGTTTGGAGGCAGCAAACACACACAGAAGGAAGCATATGGTGCTCTGTTTGGAGAGGCAATGCGAGTCCTATCACTGCCGAGGTCCCAGAAAATACATCTCAGACGCAAATTAGTTTCATGAAACCAGGGGAAAAAATAACAGTCATATTTCCAAGAAAATAAGGTGTAAAAAAACCCAAAATATTAACTCTGAGCAGACTAGACATCACTGGCAGAACTGGCAGTCAGTTTTTCAGTAGTCAGTGGGTTTTTTCCCCCCCAACAGTTCTCCTGTCAGCATTTTTCTTCCACCCCAGTTTCTCACAATGAGAATGCACACTGGGGAATTAATTCCAAAACTGGAAATCCCGTAAGATGAAAATTAAGTAAATTTCAGAGCAGTTAAAGGGTCACCTGCCATGAAAAAAAATACTGGCTTTGGCTGCCCCCACCCAAATCCCAAGGATTCTTTCCCTGAGCGTCCTGAAGGAACCCTTTCCTTACTCAGTTTCACTACAATAACATTACACCAAGGTGCTAAAGAACAGCAGGAAACGGTGTTGTGCCCTCCCTGCCCACCTGGTAACCTTGAGAATATTCTGCCCCAGTCAGGTAAAGGAGTTACTGCTAAAGTCAATTGCCAGAAACCACATACACCGAGGTGGGAATGAGGCACTTGGCTTTTGGTGTTGCTCTCACTGTCTATTATAGCACAGTTTTCTTTGGAAACTTAAGCTCATGTACTGCAGAAGTCTGTCAGCATCAGTCCCGAGGTGCAGAGCTCCTGCCCTCCTAGTCTGGAAATCAAGACCTGGGAGCCAAGATCCAGGTTATGGAGAGCAACCCCAACATACCACAACCCTTACAGAACATGGGTTAGTCCCACATGTGCTGGCTCAGCAAGGCATTGCAGCAGGGATGATCGGTAACATCCCTAAAGCTCAGGAACTTTTGAACCACAGATGTCCTGCGTTAAAGCCAGTGGGAAATGTCTCTATTTCTTAGACACCAACCTGCAGGTCTCCCCTATCTCTGTGCAGCTGAAGAGCCAACTGGTATTTCAGAGACCAGACAGGCTCAGGCTCCCAGTGCTCCAATGGCAGTGGCAACCAGCAGTGGCACAGGTAATGCACCTGCCTCCGGGTGCCCTGGTCTCCCACACAGCCTGGCACACCCGTGCCCCCAGCCCAAAAGGAGAGCATTGAATAGCTGCCACTTCAGAAGTGCCCACAAGTGTGCCAAGCATTTCAGATTATAATAAATGAGTAGATTGATGTTCACTGAACTGCTGACAGCTACTCACACAAGCAGTGTTGGAGTGGCACCTCTCCAATTATTCAGCCACTTACTGCATGTGCCAAAAAATTATGGAGTAACTGACTTTTGTGCTTTGATGCATCTTGATGTTGGTGCTTTATCATTTCCTGGCAGTCACAGCTATTTTCTGCTCTTCTTGCCATTGCTACTTTTCTTGAAAACCCCAAAACTAGTTTTGTCTCATCTCTGTGTGTCTCCAGCAGTCTTCTGCAACACAGGAGTTTATGAGCTGGAATTAATGGCAAGTGTGGCTTTTGGCTGAGCCTGCTTAATGCACCAGTGAAACCCATCATCATGTTTCTGTGGAGCAGAAATGGCTCTGTCCTATCCTTGCCCCCAGTCAAGTGTCTATTAGTGCACAGCACAAGTAGCAGTGTCTTCATTTGCTTCCCCTGCTAAAGGGTTCAGTGTGTTTCTTGCGTGGCCAGGTGACTGAAACTCCTTCGGTGTCTACCAATTTCTTCTTCCCCTTTATTTTTTAACCAAGTTAAAAAGCAGCAACCAGGTCTTTTAGTAGCTGTATGACTGCACTCATTCAGAGTACAGTTTTTATTTTCACTTTTTTACCTGGGATTGTGTTAATTGGCTCCTAAGTGGAGAGAAGAAAGAACCAGGCACTCAGGCAGAAGCAAGAAAAGGCAGGTTTTTGGGAGATCCTCAACTTTGTGAAGGAGCAAAATAACCTGAATCCCCACAAGACCTGTGCGCAGATAGCACCCTGGAACTTGTTCCCAGCCCAGTCCTCTGGCATAAAGGGGTCCTTAAGGGTGAACAAAGTAGAGATGGGAAAACGGGGAATCGCTATTTCTCCCAGTTCTCCAGGTCATCTTTTCCAATCTAAAAATGCATATGGTCATCTTCAATAAACAAAAACAGTGTAGAGGATAAGCAGGATAACCTCCTGCAGGACAAACTTCATCACTTTTTTGTCTCCTGTCCTTATTTCCTCTGGTACAGCCTCAGAACACAAATAGTAATACTGGAATTCATAAGCTAATTTCTCCTCTGGGCAGCTGAAAGAATAGATGGCCATGGGCCAGTTGCTGACTTACTGCATATCCAGAAGGTGGTCAGGTGTTACGGGAAGGAGAGATAACAGATTAACAGGTAACCCAGAGAAGCTGTGGCTGCCCCATCCTTGGAAACGTTGAAGGCCAGGTCGGATGGGGCTTGGAACAACCTGCTCTAGTGGGAGGTGTCCCTGCTCATGGCAGGAGGTTGGAATGGGATGGTCTGTAAGGTTCCTTCCAACTCCAACCAGCCTGGGATTCTATGAGTGCATCATAGTTGCCTGAAGAAAATGGGATCAACGAGCTGCTGCACTGGTCCTTAAAGGCCAAGGACAGATGACACAATAAACAAACAAAGTCCAGGTTCCTAATAGTGATAATAACCTTTCCAGTAGTACTTCCTGATAGTTACTGACCAGCTGGAGAAGAACAACCCCTTGTTCAGTTTGCATTAATGGCTGTAAAATGCCTTCCTTGTTAAGGATTATTGCTTCAACAACAAATGCAGAGCTACTCAGAGCTCTTTGCTCTGCACAAACAGAACTCAATTTCAACTAATCTGGGAACATCCCTTATTTTTCATACAAAGGAATGGGAGGGGTGGCACTCATCAACTAAATTTGCAGCTGGTGTAAGAGCCACTTGGGGTAACTTCCCAGGGATTCTCCAGGTTGCTCAAATAAAGCAGCCCATGCTTCCTGCACAAGGAATCTATGCTTCCTAGAGTCATATTGTTAATTCAGGAGGAAAAGAGAGGGGAAGGCATGTGTTAAGAGGCAAGGCCGTTATACTGCAGCACCAACTGCCCCCAGACAGTTCAGTGAATATTCCCCATTTCAGTAAAGGAATTATCTGAGACCTTCCAGCCTCACAGAGCCCGTGCTCCATTAGTCCCACAAGTCAAATGGCCAGCCGTGCTCTGGCATGTGGTGAGGCACTCCCACAGCCGACCCTGTCCTTTGATCACTTCATAACTGGCTTTCCCTGTGATCAGTTTCATTACACTGCAAGTGTCCCGTGTTCCGCATGGGAACGCACAGCTCTGTCACCCAGTGCGCTCTTGGAGGATAATTAATGTCCCTGGGCAAAGGCAAAATAAAACACGCGCACAGAACACTCGCTCTGCTTTCTTGGGAGATGTGACAGCAGAAAACAAGCTCCCAATCCCCCTGTCATTTTGCATCTTTATGCAACCATAAAAAGCCACTTTTCCTTGCATTGTTTACTGGTTTACTACTAAGGCCCCCTCTGATTTTATTCCAACATGAATATTAATTCAAGTAGCATTTATAGTGTGAACAAAATGAGAAAAATATCTCAAGGCTGTTACGAATCCTGGTTTTCCTGGCAGAACAGTCTGGCCCTTTTAAGAATAAACACCCACCTATTATTCATATATTAACTGGTGCTTTACAAAATCAATACAAAAGCACAGTCCTTGCATAAAAGGATTTCCGCTGGACTCAGCTCTGTCTCTGCTCTCAGCTGGATGACACAACAAACTGGTTAACCAGACTTTTTCAGCCAGAGCACGCTGCAGGCTTAGGTCCAACTTGATGTCCACCAGGATGCCCAGCCTCTCAATCCTTCTGAGCAAAATGCTGGGTTTACAAAGCCTGTATCCAGGACCACATGTGACATTTTGCGGCACTTGCTGGTTTCCCATCCTCTGGAAAACTGCCCACATAAGCCACTTAAATGCCCAAAACAAATGGCAAAAACAGATTTGCAAGACTTTCAGGAATGTAGAATTTTAGCTCTGAAAAAGAGCATGTTTTTGCCATAATATACCAGGTTCCATCCTTCCTTCTCCAGTTTTGGCCTAGCGGTCAGAGTTCATGAACTAAACCCTGCCGGAGGAAAGGAGTTCTGAGAACAGAAATGGTTTCCCTTTGCTTCCAGACCCACAGAATTATATTGCAATACCTGTGTGTTGAGCTTCAGCAGCACAAGTAGAGCTTTACAAACTCCCAGGGGAAGACTAGATCAGCCATGTGGATCCCCACATCCCTCCCACCTTTTTCTGACAAGGACCATATTTAACCAAAATTTGTTAATAGGATATGAACTATCTAAGGGAGCAGAAGGATGCCCAGTATTTCAAAGAGTGCAAGCACAACACCCAGAGCAGTGGGCCACTGGGACCAGCTGCTGTGCAGGGACACCTCCAAGATTCCTCCCCTCCGTAGGCATCAGCAGACCCAGGGATAACCACAGATATCAGCAGATGCTGTAGTGGCATTGTCCTAATAAAATCTACATTTCAGTTTAAAATTCCTCTGCAGCTTGAGCTACAGAGAGCTTTTCCCAGTGCATGGAGTTGCAAAACACTTCTCAGTTCTACTTCAAAAATTTTTACTTGGCCATGGGAAAGTTCACCACCGGTAACTGGAAGGACATTGGAATTAGTTGCGGTGAACATTCTCATTGCTACAACCACCCCTGGCTGTCTCTAATGAGCAAAGAATAGCATCTGAAAGCACATAGACCAAACCAATAATGTCTCGCAAATATAACCACCACAAAGTACTGTCTCTCCCAAGTTATAAACAAGTATTAGGGGAGTTTGTCTTGCTCTGAATGAAGGATCTGGGCCAAGCTCCAATGCCAAAAAATAACCCTGAGAATGGAGAAAGCTGGCTTGTGGCTAAAGATGATTTCTAATCGCTACTAAGCTTATATTCCGAAAATTTTCAAAAACCTCCAGCCCCTTGCATCAGTGCTCGCTGTGCCTGATGCTTTCACTGGCTGCTCTGGCTCTTGCAGTAGGGACTTGTTTACATCCCCTTTGTTCCTCTCTCTTCTCCCCTAATCGTTGCCTTTTCAATCTGTTATCCGGGGGCTCACTTCAGTACTCAAGGGCTTTTAACGTGAATTACCAGAGCTTGCTGCCATTTACTGTATTTATAGACAGAGAAATTAGGAAAAAGGGAATGGCAATTTCCCCCTGCATAACACCCACCCAAGAGAAAAGGGTCGAGAAAAGGTCAAGAAGAAAACTACTAAAGCATTGACTATCCCAAATACAACCTGATGTTCCCTAAAATGATGCTTGGCTGAGCATTGAGGTCAAGGGAAGAGACAGAAACAGTTTCTAAAGTGCACATTCTGAACAAAGGCAGGAACCACTTTCAGTGGTTTTTGGTTGTGCTGGAAGGAGAGTTCCTGAGGGGACAGCAGGACCAGGCTGCTGGCAGTGCCACTGAGCATTACCATCAGCATCCCCACCTGGCTCTGGCGATGCACACTGCAGGGTGACAAACACAGAAGACCTGCTCTCCCACCTCAGCTGGACAGGGGGTCCCTCACCCCGGGGATCAGCACAGAGACCCTGCAGTGGCTCTCTTGGGAACTACAGCTCCTCCTCAGATCTTGCTGAGTTACCTCCAACAACATATATACATATATCCTCCAAAACAAGATTTATGGGTTATTGAACTGAACCAGTTGTACCTTCCATCATCACACACCAGATTAAATTCTCTCTTTCCATAAGCAGTTCTTACAGAGCTTTTATCTTGGCTGGCTACACATACCTTCACTAGAGTCCTCTGAAGAGTTTGTCCTCAGATCCCTGGTGTTTCTCTTTGGCTGTTCTATATTTACAAGAATCACCCAGCACATGGATCAGCTTTCTCTATAGCTGGGCTCACATGAGCTGAGGAGATGTGCAGCCCCAGTGTACTGGACCTACTCATCTTGGTTGCTTGTCCAAATCTACCCACAGAGCTGCCCAGACATTGGACATAGTCAGGGGAGCAAACAAACAAATCTTCCTTGCCTCAGTCCATTTAAAGGGTAGGTTTTGACTTAGTAGGTTCCTACTGGATGACAGAGATTAGAGACTGATGGCCCACAGCTCTGCAGATTGAGCAATGATCTACAGCTGGGCACGGGCAGGGGGCTCCCCCAGCACAGCTGCAGCTGGAGGGGATGTGCCCACAGTACAGACCCCACAGCATTCTCTGTTTGCTGTTTTTATGGCACGTTTCAGAACATAGGAGTTAAGAGACAGCCCTATTTGGGTACAATTCCAGCATTCACATACAGACACAGCTCCTGGTATAAAGAAAACTTCACAAGCACTTGTGTGAGAAAGAAGTTTAAAAAAACAATAAACCAGCCATGGGAAATGTTTGCAAACACAAGTGAAGGCCGTGGACAGGGCTCCGGTGGAGGAGTCGGGATGCAGAGCGCTCCCTAAGCTTTCCTGGCTGGCTCTGCTCTCTGCAGCTACAGGGACAGGAAACAGTTGGAGTGCTTAATCCAACCCAGGAGGAGACACTTGGCCCTGGGTCATTGTGACCATGGTAGACAATATAGCTGCGTTGGCCAAATTGTCCATGTACAATTGCTTGTGTGATCAGAAAGAAAAAGAAGTAGCTCAAGTAAACCTCAAACTCTATGAGCTGCTGTCAGCACCTTCGCTATCAGTGTGTTGCAGGTTGCCAAAACCAGGTCCTGAACAAGCCACTATTGCATTATATATTAATTACTTATTATTTCTGTCAGTGTTGGTCTGGGAAAACCCACAAGGGCAACATCATCTCTACAAATTTTTTTCTAACATCCTGAAGTGAGCACTGAGTCCTGCTATTGGCTGTACTCCCCTCTGCCCAGGACACTCAGGTTTTTGAAGGCTCACTTAGTGGTGTCCACAAGGAATGAGTGCACCTTGTACAGTGAGATACAGCTGCAAAAGGCCATTAGTTCATTTTGCTGATTATAGAATGGTTTATACCCCTTTTCAATAAAGCATAAACCCCAAGCATGCTGGAGTGGCTCACCATTAAGATTTCTCATGAACTATATTTGAGGGAGTCCTGGCTCCAGAAGCTGCAGTGGATGTACTGAGCTATAGTGCAGAATTGCTTTAAAGCCTCACAGAATAAAAGCAGAGTAATATGATTTCCCAAAAATCTGAAAAAACACTGCAGGCTCCCTGGAGAGACACAGAATGTGGGCTGAAGAACATTCCCAGTGCCCGGGCTGGGGAACTACAGCTCCTGCCCTCCCTGGTCAGGTCCTGAGCCTTGCTCTGTGCTGGAAGCTGCTGCAGGTTATCTGCACCAGACCTGAGCTGGCTCATGGCTAGTGCAGGGGACAAGCTGTCTTATTTTCCCCTCTTTAACTGGCAGTACAAGGGAGCCTAAGAATATCTTCATTGCTTGGAAACAGAGTGATTTGGAGTTGACTGTCATATCCTCCCATCTCAGCTTCCACGAGGCATTGAGAGCCCCTGGAGGGTGCTGGCAGCAATCTTTCCTTTCTCTCAAGTGGCCCCAGGTGACACCAGGACTTTCAGGCATTCCTCAGGTGGCTGTCCTGGCTGAGTTGTTCACTCAAGAAAAAAAAACAAACAAACAACAAAACCTGATCTCTGGAGAATCACTTACGGGGAACAGACAACATGGACATGGGGCTGGTGCCACCCCGAGGGAAGCACCTGGCCTCACCCTGTGTGATCCCCCAGCCACCCAGCCGAGCATGTGGCACCACTGCTGGGAGAGGGGCCAAGAAGGGCACCCATAGGGGGGGTCTCTGAAAGCCCTTTCCTCACTGCATTTGAGAGCAGAGGACACGATGTTGCACCTGAATATGAGTGGTTTGGAGTAGCTCAGCAGAAACAATACTCACTGTGCTCTGTAACCGTGGAAATTTGCTTGTATGGGAACTTTCCCTCCTCTATCCACTAATCATCCTTCATCCCTTTGTCACAGAACAAGTCACGTCTCCAGCTCTGATCATACCTATCATCCAAAAAGGAAAGAAGGGGCTGAAAAGAGGCTGTTGGCACCCAGCCAGCAGCATCCCACTCTGCAGAGACAGAAATCTTTCAAAATAACGATTTTGATCTGGCACAGCCCTGTAGGACTGAACCACCTCCTTTGAAGCCCACGGCAACCATCCTGACTCACCGGCTGCTGCAGGTTTTATGCTGCCGTTGGGTGACTCAAGCCCTCTGAGAAGCGCTGGGGTTTGCACATACCAGAGAAGTGTTGTGCAGCAGCTTCATCTGGCAGAGCAGGGGAGAAGAGGCGGATTTTACACACAGCCTTGGAAAAGAAGAGAAAAGGGGGAGGCTGGAGTCAGCTGAAATGTTAACATGACAGTTCTCCTTCTGTTCCATGTTGGAGCAAACCTGAGCCTGGAGTGCCAGAGGATAATGTCACATTGACAATTGTTTCATTACTATGACCATATTGCGCGAATGGGAGCAACAGGGCAGAGCAGGCACAGGGTACCCAGGGCAGGGCACCTGCTGGCACCTGGGAACCCAGGATGGGCTGAGGAGGGGTGCTCAGCCCTGGGACAGGACCACAGCATCCCCAATAGAGGCTGGGGCAGCTGTCCCTGCACTTCCCAGAAGATCTCTTACTGAGCAGAACCCAGGATGCTGTAGCAGTTCAGGTCCCCCCCACCTTGCCATCACCCTCACAGGGCTGCCCAGAACCACCAGCAAAGCCCATAATCACGGTCTCTGGCAGGAACACCCGGAGTTAGCTGGGTCTGCCCCCAGAACTAGGGACAACTTTCAAATACAGGCCTACTTTCCTCTTGCTGTTGAAGCTGGGTGTTACATAAACGTTTTCTTGTCCCGAGGATGGTAATTTTCTCTCTCCAGCCTGTGTTGTGTGGGGCTCTAATGCCCTGATAAAATGCTTCCTGGTTGGAAAGCTGTGCGAGCAGTGCCAAGGAAATGGCAAGGCGTTCCAGATAATTATGCTTTAGTAGAGTTTAATCAAAGAAGCCGTGGACTCTGCTAGCACCAGAGGCATCCTGCAGATGTATTGATTTCCACTCTGAAAGCCACATCTGTGTGCTGGAGCATGTAGAGAAACAAAAAACGAGGACTGTGAATCCTGGCTGAAAGACTGTTGGGATAAGCTTGATAAATCAATGTACAAATGGGCCGTTTTATTTTTCAGAAAAAAGTAAAGAATAGCTCTCATTCCCCCACCACCTGGGCTTCTTTCCCTTCGGAGTAAACACACATTTTTGTTTGAAGTATGTTTCTCTGGTTGGTAACTAGAGATGTTCTCTGTGATCAGGATGGCTCAACCATTTTATCCTCTGAAGCTGAAGTGCTTCAGCAATCCCTGAATATTCCTCACAGCAGGAGCTGGGGGGGCACCAACACTGCCAATGAGCATCAGAGCAGTTCTACATTTCACATTTGGCTCAAGATGTAATTCAGGGTATGACTGCCTGGACCCTGCAACAAATCTCTGTTTTTCTGTCAAACTGCATTTGCTCCAGGCTGTAGAAAATTATCTGCATTTACAGTGCACTTGTGGTGTGTTCATGTGCCTGTATCATACCCATGACATAGTCCTGAGACCAGCCCTGGCAGGGATGGAAGGATTAATCAAAGTGCTGCATCCAAAGCAGGATGCTTCCAGCACTTCAGGCTCAGAATAAAGCAAGGAGCTGCCACAGGACCCCAAAAGCCAAGACCTGCTGAACCATGCTCCTCCAAAACTACTTCTGCATTCCTACACCAGGATGCTCAAAGTTCCAGTGGGCTGAAAAATCCGTTTCTCTCTCCATCTATAATTAAGAATCAACCAGCTCCCCTTGTTTGGGAAGCTGGCCAAAATGCTCTGAACCTGGGCATTTTGAGTGTATTTTTTTAATTTTTATTGCACTTAAAAATACTGGCTTCCAAGGGGGAATGCTGCCTATCACCTGTGCTGCGTGCTGCTGGATGGAGGTTATGCTGCCGTGGTTATTTAAAAAAAAATAGGAAAAATACAGATAGATCACATTTAAATACCTTCTGTTGGTTTATTGATTTGTCCCACAGCAGCTCATCTGCAGGTCCCTGGGCAGGGACCAGAGATGGGTCTGGGGACTGTGGGCACAAACCAGCCTCTGTTCTGGGGAACTCACAGCAGTGCCAGCAAAGGCATTGCAGATAATTTTTTTTCTGCCTCAAAAGGCTGATTTATTATAGTGGAAACACTTGTGAGAATAAAACTTTCAACTACATTTTCAACTGGAATTTTTTTTTTCCAGCCACTGGATAAAAGTATTGACCAAATCCAGGAGTCTCAGAGAGACCTATCACCATGCCCAGGTCTGTCCTGCCCAGCTGGCATGAGGGATGGGAGCATAGGTCTCCCACCACAGGCTCAACCATCTTCCCCACCAGAAAATGAACCGTTTTAGAGCCTGTTCCTTTCCAGACACAGAAAAGTCTTTGGTTTTGCACTGAAACAGGGGGGGAAATTAAAGCTAAAAGTCTTCTGCAGGTGGCCAAGCAGTTTCCTGCCTCTCTGAATTTAATCTGAACAGACAAACACACACTCAGGTGTCCATAACCATCATTTTCAAAAGAAACATTTTCGTGTTGATTCCTTTTCCTGAGAACGTGGCAGGTTCTGAATGCTGGGGTGTTACAAGTGCAGCCCAGCTGTGCTGCCCAGGGGCACATTGCAGGAACAGCTGGCAGCAAACAGGCTGAAACCTCCTCTTCCCATAAGGAAAAATGGGGCAGAACCAATGTTTCATTAAAAGAAGCAATTGATATTTGGGTATTTGGCACATCCATTAAGTGACTTGAAAGGTCACCCTTTAAAAGTCTGAGAACAACATGCAGGGGAGGAAAGTCCCCACCTGGAATACCAATAGGCAGGAATTTCATCTCTAGGAGTCTTTCATTTAAAAAGAACAAACAGAAAGATTTGTGCTTCTCTTATCTCTAATCCTTACCTCTCTCTCTCCAGAGGTTTGCTCCAATTAGTTATTTCATATTAATGGTGGTTAGTGCTGCTCATTTCTGCCTGTAGCAGCTTTCCACAGCTGTCCGTGGCTGTGGCAAAGGACATCCAAGCCCAGCATCCCCAGTCCCTGCACCTCAGCAAAGGCACAGCCTGGCTGCTGGGGAGATCAAGAGTTGCTTTTTATTTTTCCAAACAGCCTGCACACAGGGAGATCTATTTCTGTAATTGCAGGTGTAAATCTGCCCAGAGGCTGAGCTGCTTGGCCAAAATAGCTGGAGTCAGTGCAAATCTCCAGCATTTTTCAGCTGGGGATTTTTTTGATGCTATAGCTTATGGGGATGTTTTTCTTATTTGAACATTTGATGGCTTATCACATGCTAAAGCAATGTGAGCTGTATATCATCATTTTGTGTATAGAGTGAGGAGGGAACGATGAAGTTTGTAAAATTAAGAATGGCAGAGTAAAGGTGAATAGGAAAAAAACAAATCCTTCATGTACCACAAGAATAAGGAACATAACCGTAAATTACCTTAGCGGTTCTAAAACAAACAAAAGGAAGTAGATGTAATCAATTTTGGAACTCATTGCCACAGAATGCTTTGAAAAGACACAAAGTGTGTGTTCAGAACACAAGTAGGCAGAATTCTGGCAAATATTGTGCCAGTGGATGCAGTGCGGTCACTACGGGGTATGGAAGTTGAGTAAGGACCACTTTATCCTCAGCCTCTCCCTTGGATGTGCCTTAATGCTCATTTTCTAAGTCATGCCACTGTGGGACAGACCATCAGCCTGACCTTACACAGCCCCACTGGTCTCCAGCCAAAAGCCCCATGGCTTTGCAATATCCAAGGGCACAGCCTGAGCTGGTAGAACAGAGTTCCTGGAACTGTTTAACTAGAAGCAATAGAAATCATATTACAGCAAAATCCCAGGTCCAGGCCCCCATGGCAGCCACAGCAGCAATACTGGGCACCCAGAGGTCATTGGGTTGGCTTGGTTTAATTTGGGCAGGAATTTGTGCGGGACTTGCTTATTCCCCAGTGCACCGTGTGCTTGTGAAAACACACACTGTGGAAAGGGTCACATTGTACTGGCACAGCACACAGGGTCTTTATCTGAGTATCTGCCCAGGGTTTCAATTTTTTTCCTTAACATTTCTCAGTGACAAACAACCTCCTTTGATTTTAACCCCTCAGCATTAACATGATTCAACTTTATCTAATTTCTGTTGGACCTCAAGTCCTTTGGCAAATAGAAAAAGCTCCAAACACTGAGATTTTGAGAGCCAAAGCACATTTTTTGTTCCTGAGAATTGATAGACCAATGTCAAAGGCAATAAAAATTGTCCAAACCCATAGTCTTTAACTCAGACACTTGACCCTCCTGACAGCAGTGCAGGTTAACTCGCCCAGCCCTGCCCTCCCTGGTCAGCCCACATTATCACCCATGGGCAGTTTTCATTCAGGAGCATGTCTGTGTCTGCAGGAATCTGAGCTTGGGCAATCCTTACCTACGGACTTCATTTCCTTTCATCTCTTGTAACTTGGGCTAACAAAGACACCATTCACAAGTTACAGACAAGGGCAGTGCAATATAATGCTAATGAGGGGTCAGTAATTAACTGCACACCCATCGCATGGTGGGGCCTCATTGCCTTTCCAGGTGTGACAAAGGGGTTTAGGGACTCCTGCACTGAATCACCTGCTGAATTATTCTATACCAACTGTAGTCATTTGGATTTCCTAGATATAAAGCAAGATAGGATGGGAGTTAATTGCCTGCCATATTCCCATGCCTCAAACAGTGATACAGAATTCTAATGGGGCTTTCAAACCAGCATTACTAGAGGAGGGAATCATTTGTGTTAGATCATTTGCACACCAGGTCATTAACTTCCTTTCATTTCATGAATAAACAAAGTAGGATATCACATGACTGACAGCATGGGCCTTCCAAAAAGGGGGTAGGAGATGAAGAGTGTGTCCTCTTGATACTCTTTGCAGCCCATCCCTTTATCCAAGTGCTACTCCACAAAAATCTCTTAATCACTGTTCTTCTCCTGTCCTGCGAACTTTTCACTGCAACAGCTTCTTCCCCCCACGCTGCGCTCACCTCTGTCCCCTGAGGTGGGACCCCTAACGCTGCCTTCACTCACTGCCCAGGCTGCAGCGTGGCACTCAGGCAGGGGTAAGGAGACCTGTCAAAAACCAGGGATGAGCCTTTTATCCCTCCTAGATCCCATTTTGTGCTGAATACATCTCACTTCTCTCAGGATAAATGGATGGGTGTATCTTTTGGAAGGGCTGGACTGCCTTGCATCTCCACTCGTGCCTGCTGGGGAAGGTGCCATGTTCCCACTGGGCACCAGAACTACGGAGCCACCCGTGCTCCCATGAATCGATGGATAGAACGGGATGGATTCTGTCATCCCTCCTTTGCTTCCAAGCAGTTCAGGGGGCAATTGGATAAGAGGCATTCTTCAATGGATAGGAAAGAATCAGTTGAAGTAGAGCTGTTAAGTACACTTAACCTTTTCTGCTTTTTAATTAGCCAGAACAGGATGTTAAGTTTTACTTTACCACCCACCCAATGACTCCACAACATTTCACTGTCTGCTCGCCCCAAGTGAGGCATATCATGTACGGATAAGTGCTGTGACATGGATGTGACGGGCAATGCCTGCCCAGAGCTCCAGCCCACCAGATGTGGATGCACAACCCCACCGGGAGGGATGTGCTGCTGTCAGCACCACAAGGTGCTGCCTTCCCCAGCGCTGATGGTTATTTACCATCTAACTTAGTGGACCCTATAAAATCTGATTTTTGGAAGTGCTGGGGACGTGCTGGCTGAATTCCTGCCTCTGTCACAGAACTTATTTGGCACCCAAGTACAGATAAATTTACTAATTCTAGTGAGGCCAGAGAAATGTAGGCCTTTAGCTTCTATAATAAAAAACGTCTGTCTGAAGGTTTGAGGGAAACAAATGAAAAATATCTCAAACGTGAAAGTGAATTTACATTTTTAATATTAAAATGCACAAATAAATAGCATTTGGTATTATACTCTCTGCATTGCTTATACAATAAAAATGAGTAATGATATACAGTTTTACGGAAGAGCCCTCTGAAGGTGCAAAAATGCTTTGGAAATAAAAATTAATTACAATTTACAGCATCATACTAAAGTCAGAATTAGTATCCCACCTTTTTAAATTAGAGTTTAAAGAACTAATCCAAATTCCACATGGAATTGGCATGATCAAGAACAGATCAGGGACATTTCTTCTGAGCATAAAATCCTCTTTCCTCTGTAGTTCAGCTCCTCTTCACCAAGTTAGAGTTTAACTAGCAATAATATATGACTCACAGTAAATTTCTACGAAGGCACCATGTGCCTAAGGACGCAATTCCCCATAACTCCTGTCTTTATAGCGTGTGCCTGATTAAACAGATCAGGAATGCATACAGGGGAGCATTACCTTTCACATGTTAACAACATCTTTTATTGCTTTTGGAGATCATCAGACCATAGCAGGGTTGTCTCTCTCGCTACCAGCAGTGAGCACACATTAATGGCTAAGACAACAGAATCCCTCAGTGGGACAATTCCTGCTCTTTCCAGCTCTGATCCCACATGCGAACCACATTTCCCACAAGCTGGTTCCATCAGTTTTAACACAAGTGAGTACCAAAGGACGTCAAACCCCACAACTTCTTTATGTTTGCGCCTTATATCAGCACCTTCAGCAGACTGTGGCACCTCAGCACTTTATGGGACCTTTTCCATTACCTGGAAAACGTGGTGACAAAAGGATAATACTGACTTCGCCTCGAATTCCCACCTCCTTCATCCCCCCTCTCCTTCTGCTCTTAGACCTTGCTCATACCCATCCCCATCAGCTGTCTGAATCCAGGGTTTGACTGATGATTTTCTTGCCACGTTCTGACCCCAGGGTGAACATCACTAATCAAAGAACTGCTGTGAGAGACAGAAATATGCTTTGGATTAAAACTCACAGAATCTGCAAGTTTCTTACCAGTAAGTGTCTGGAATACACTCACCAAGTCAATACCAAAAGCCACGATCATTCCCCAGTTCATCAAGTTTAACCTTTCCCAAGTTGTTATTCTCATCATTACCTGTATTAAACGACTGCAATGAAGCCACAATAAAAATAGTAAGTAGAACACAGGGAGGCACGTCTGAGCACTGAGTCCTCCAGCACAGGAGTTCACCCTGGAATGTATGGACCAGATCTCCGTCCCATCCCCACTGTGTTGCCATGGCAACACAGACACCATAAAGAGCCATCCTGCATGGCAAAGCTGGCTGGAATGGTTCAGTAGAAACATCATAAATTGCTTTTTCAGTAGACTCAAGGATGATGCATTTGTGATTGAGGTAACAGCAAAAAACCAATCAAGCAACCGAAACCTCTTTTTCCCTGTTTGATCTTTCTTGGCCATAAAATGTCAGGAAAAGGCCAAGCACTTGGCCAGTTTAGGACAACTGAGTCTGAGGTGCCCATGCAGTCTGCATCAGAGAAGGTGAGCGTGGCATGTTTCTGCAAATACCACACAGGCAACCCTCTGCAGCTTTACATTGACACCACAACAAGCTCTTCTCCTGGGAAATGTTCCCATGTTTATTTTATTTCTCCAAGTGAAAAATGTAAATGCCTTTTTTACCTCTACATTTTCTGCCTTTGCTTCTCTGTGTTCTGCAGAGCATTTGTCACCATACTGGGTCCTACAGCAGTGCTTATCTGTAAGTGTAATCCAGCCTGTTCTCACATGGTGCCAGCCCCAAAACCCACCAGGGAATTCAGAGGAGAAGCACCCACCAGTGAGTGCTCTGGGACAGCTGAACCCCCACATGGTGGAGTGAGAAAGCTTCTCATTTGGAAAGTGAGTGCCTGGTGCTGCCAGACAACCAAAGAATTGGTTTAGGTTGGAAAACCTTTAGGACAAAATGGAGTCCAACCGTTAACCTGGCACTGCCAAGCCCATCCCTCATCTTCCTCCTCCTCCTCTCCAGCAGCAATCTCAGCTGTACATGCAGGATTGTAATCCCAGAGTGGGGTGGTGCAGGGAGAAGCTGGCTGTGTTGGAAACTCATAACAATCACACCACCCACGTTTTGTTTTCACTACTCTCTCTACCTTTGTTCCTGTTGCCTCTGATTTAGGAAAAAAGTGCCTCTTCGTTAAAACACCCAGTCAGCCTACAAATTTTATTGAGATTGGAAAACATATCACTGCAGCTCCTCCCCTCTGCAGCCATCCCTGGGCTTACCTCCAACCTGGTTTTGGACCAGACTCCTTCCTGGAAGGTGCCCAGCAGTGGGGCCAGCACACTCATCATGACTCCAGCATCATCTGAGTGGCCACCATCCCCCTGGCTTGGGCCACTGGCCAGCGCTGGGCAGATACCCTGGCCCTGCTTCAGCAGTCGGTGAACTCTGTTGTTGCACCAGGTTGAAAGAGAACTTCCCTCTAGCTGCCTGAATCCATCACCCACCAGGGACTGCAGGAATTTGGGCACTCGCTTGCTCTGGAATGAAAAAAATGGGCTTTCTGAAATTATTTATTTCCATAGATTTAGTGTCGGCTCTGCAAAGACACAGTTTAAATTACCACAGGTCTCTGAAGTATCACCCTGATCAAGCCGCTCAGAGACCTGCTCAGATAAACTTTCCTACTGAAGGAGAAGCTGGACAGAGAATTGCTCCTGCAGATACCTTGAGAATGAGAAGCACAGCACCTGTGCACCCCAGACCAAGTGTGATGGAGAGCTGGAAACACCGCTCTTGGGCAATGACGATGTTGCTCCACAGATACCCAAACTCTGCTCCTGGTTTTACCTCTCCAGAAGAAGCACTGAGAGGGATCCAGGATCAGACTCAGCTGGCAGACAGCCTGGTAGCTGGGAGAAAAAGCAAACTCCTTAACTGAAGAAAATGTTCCAAACTGTCATGTTTAGGGGTCACAAGTGCTTTCAATGGCAGTCACTTTCCCTCAAAGCAGGAGGAGCACACGGGACTCAAGAAGAGACCTGCTCATGGGTGAGGACAGCAGAGATACATCAATGAACGTCTGGGTGTTCACTGACTCTGAGCTCGAGTCCTTCAGCATTGCCCAGCAGCCAGCACAGCCCTCAGCCAGACAGAGCATCCTCCACAGTACTGGAATCTGACAGTCAGTTCTGCTCAACTCCAACACATGGCAGGGAAATGCCAAATCCAGGCCAGACTTCCACCATGTAGCCCCAGTGTCACACAGCTCCTGACACCCAGGTTGGCTGCTGCTAACCCAAAAAAGAATCAACTTACTGAAACACCCTCATGACCTTACATTAAGAGTCATTGGCTCTACATGGACCACCTTTTTTTGGTTTGTTTTCCCCAGGAAATCTTCAAAACTCACACTTTCAATCCAATATGAGCAAGAAAACTTTCTGAAATCTCAAGGACGTATGAGGAATGGGAAAACTAGAGCCCACAGGTTTGAGCCACTGCTACTTTTCACTCTCTTGAAGCGTGACAAGAAACAGCTCCTAGTTTCTGGTTCTGAGAAAAAAAGAAAAAAAAATAATCGATTTTTAACTTTAGCAGCTTTCTGTGTAGCTGCACTGAATAACACATGGCACAACTCTGCGTAGTTGTGTAGTTACCATATGGAAATGATGAATGACTATGAAGTGGAAGGAGCAGCAGAAGTCATTTTCCCATGGCCTTAAAATGCAGCTGGAGCTCAGCTGGGAAGGTGTATGAGAGATCTCAGATACCGGCACAAACCTCCATCCAGTCTGTGCACTGACAAAACAAAAGCACCCTAATAGTTAACACTGGGACTTGAGGGTCTTAAAGATCTTTTCCAACCAAAATGATTCTACAGGTCTAGATTCTATTATTCTGCTCTTATATTAAAAGACAGGCACAGCACATAAATTAGGTGCCTTTTCTTCAGAGGATGAGGCCCTTTTGAAACTTCAGGTACAAGTTAAATTAGAAAGAAGTTACTTCAGAAATCTAAGAGCAATATGAAATAGCTGCCAACAAGAGAGAATGATTTATTCATGATCTTCAAAGAACTTACGCAATGAGGGAAGTTGTTCTGTTCCTTTCCTTTCTCTCCAGGCTGCGCAATCTGCCTTGACACTTGACCAGTCGAAACTCCATTAAGAGGTGCTTCATTATTGATACTGTAAATCGATTTAAGATTAAATTTATTATGCATGCCCAGCCGTGGCAGCATCCCATAAGCACCTCTCCTGGACAGCCTCGCTGCAGTTGCTCTCCAGCCACAGCCGCCACTGCTCTGCCAGCACAGACATGCCAACAAGCAACTTGTTACTTACTGCAAATAACTTCATTTTAATGCTTTGGCATGTTGTGCTATTATTAATATAGAAAAGTAATTTCTCAGCACCTGGCAGCATTTTGGATCATTACACACAAAACTTCATGGAAAACTATGATTATTTTGCTTTTATGCTCAAAACTTTTTTCCAAGAGGTTGGGGGTTGGTTTTGGGGCCTTTTTTATTTCTCTGAAGCCATTATTTGCCCCCAGCTGAGGTTAATAACAGCAGTTTATCACACCACATGCACTCATCAGCCTAAGGGAATACTCCCTGATCTGTTGGTTTTTCTCCTTTCTCTCATAAAATGCTTCATCAGTTCTGATGATGTAAAAAGTAGATCAGGAGTGAAAATTGCAGTTACCACATGATCACGCTTCCCATTCTCTAGGATGAAGTCTGAGTATTGATTCCACTTATTTTTGTGACAGAAGATTTGCTTGAACTCCTACTCAGGTCAAAGGAAGGGTCCCAGCAGGCTCATCTGGCCCAGGACTTAGGGAACAACTTCCAGCAAACGTACTAATTAATTTTTTAAGGTCAAGACTTTTCTTCAATGGCAAATTGGCTTGTAAAGTGAATACCATTTTTCCACAGAAAGGGTTTCTGCAGAGAAACACTTTCTTCTCTACTGCAGGATGGCAGCCTGAGAAGGGGAGTATTTACACCCAGAAACACTGCTGTGGACATCCCCCTTGGAGAGCCCATCCTGGTCCCCCCTCGCCCGGGGTCCCCAGTCTTGCCCTCCAGGAGCCCAGGAGGGAGCACTGACCACCGAACTGCAGGTGCAGTACCAAGCTCAGGCTGCAGAGGAGAAATTTCAGCATCTTTTTGCACGTTATGCAAATTTTCCACCGCTATGTCCCTGCTTTCTGGGTCAGCCCTCACCTCCGGCTGCAGCACAGGGCTGAGGAACACGCTCCATGCTGAGGGGGAGCCTCATCTTCCAGCAGGTAGGTCACACCGGGCACAGCTGGGAAGCACCTGTGTGAATACCAATCCACTTTCAGATAAACCCACGGATTTCAAAGGATTCTGTTCATCAGATGCTGTGCTTCCACAAGAACAGCACAAACGTTTTGTTTATTTGAACAACTTTTTCTGCACAAAAAAAGACATTCACCTATTTCAGTAAAATCTGCCCCACAGATAAGACTTAGTTCTTATCACCTTGTAACACTGGTAATGCTGAAACTGTTAAGAGGGGAGAGAGAAAAAGTGAGGCAGCAAGTGAGAACAAATCCCTTCCTGCCCTCGGCCCCACGAGCAACATGCCCGGCACAGGCTGGGGAAGAGCCAACGGCATGATGACAAATGAGGGTGTTAGAATCTGTGTATGACAAACAGTCGGATGATGTATGATTTATAAAGTGTAGCAGCACTCCTGAAAAGGCTGCTAATGTCAGAAAACCCACTCAGGCAGGAAAACGGTGCTATTTAAGGAGTACCCCGGCTCCGTAAGCAGAAGGGCGTATGGATGGGAGGGAAGTGGATGTCTGGCATTGTCGCATTTTGTGACTATGAGTGTAAGGGGCAGGTCAGGAAACGGCAGAAGGGAGAATTTATACCCTGAATGGTAAAGGATAAGGTATGCAAGAAAAAGAAATAAAATGAGGCAGGAGGTAAAATAAAACAGTAGCAGCCAAGGGCAAGAGAGTGCTGGGGGATGGGCATGGCAATCCAGGGTGAGCCTGCTCAAAAAACACTGCAGTGTCACCTGCCAGATTCTCCTGGCCTCTATTTCATTTTTATCTAAAAGTTTGGACTGTACTAGCTCCATTATTTTGTTAGAGAGAGGAGTTCCTGGGAAATTATGGTAGTGACGACCTCCACATAAGCTGTATCTGTTTATATTTCTAGCAGAAGCACTATAATGATTATTTCTGACAACCGTTGGAGTTCAACAACTTTTTTCCTGATGCATTTCCACATCCACTCGTGGTAGGAGCTGCTTTTGCTCAGCAGTGAGTGACCCTTGTCTCCACAGGATGTCCTGCCTGGGAGCATTTGCTCAGTTTGTGCCCCCAGCCCTGGTTGGGGTCCCTGTTACACACAACCCCCCCAGCTCCACAGAGCTTCCCTGCAGCTGCAAAAGCCAATTTCTCCAGCGCTACCTCCTGTAGGTCATTAATCAAGAACTTCAATTCCAGCAGACACACCGGTAAAATAAATGGACAAATAAATTCTTTCTATCAAGGAAAAGTGATTCATAACCACTTTTTGCTTCTATCCACAGTAATGGGGGAAGATGAAATTCAGCTTTCTCTAAATATTTTTTTTTTTGCTAACATTATGAGACAAGTATATCAGTAGCTACTTTCTGCATTGAAAGTATAAATACAGAATAATAATAACAACAAAAAAACCCCAAAAAACCAACAAAACCCCATGTTCTAAGAGATCTTATTGGTATTTTAGCAAATTTTTTAAATCCCATCTTTGAAACAATAAAATCACATTTCATGTTATTCTTCAGCTTGGAATGTTTTCAAGGGACCAGTTTAATTTTTCTGTATTTTCCACAGTCCATCAAAAAATGCCATCAGAGCAACAGCAAAGTTTCGTTCTGGATTGCAGGGAAACTGACTTTTAATCTCCATCATGACACTGATCTATGTCTCAGCAATTCAGTTAATCCCCTTGTGTGTCTGTTTTCAGCCCTTTCATTCAGTTGCCTACTTTGCCTGCTTAATATTAAAATTTTCCAGAGCAGGAAATACCACTTATAGGATTTCTGCAGCACCAAAAACACTGGCCCCTAATCTACACACTAATACAAGGTAAATGGCTCTTTTCTAGGTTGGTTTTTTTTTTTTCCTGCATATTACAATGACAAGAAGTTTTCAATACTGAAAAGACAACTGCGCTGATTAAAGACAAACCCCTGGAGAAGGACGATCTCTGTTCCATCCTCAGGGATGCATTCAGAAGTTATAGCTCCCTTCAGCAGCTGGGAAGAGACTGGAATCTATTATTCACCAATCAAGTTGTCATCGTCTAGAAGATTAGATGGTGGCCCAGGAGACAGAGCCAGTGTAAGTTTATAAATTTTTCAAGAATAAATAATAAAAAATAAAGTTAAACTCCAGGATGATTTGGTCAGGGAAGAGGAGAGCATGGTGTGGGGGGTGAGAAGGCATCAGAGGGCAAAGGACCCTCACCAAGGCCACGTGACACACAGTATGTCACAGCGAGCAGGGTTTAGACGCCAACCCTTGAACACTCTCACAAGTTAAACTTCGAAAGCACAACCTAAATGAAATTATCATAAGGTACATCACCAGCCCAAGAGGTGTTCTTGGCATTGCCTGTGAAGATGAGAGGCCAGATAAAGTGGAGACCCTCAGTGTGCCCCTGATCCTTCTTACACTTAGAGCTGGAGTGGAGAAGACACTGATACAATTTGTGAGTGACAGGAAGCTGGGAGTGATTGTGAGAGCTCTGGAGGACGGGACCAGAATTCAAAGTGCTCTTGATGCTCGTGGGAGTGCTGTGAAATCAGTGAGATGAAATGCGGTGAAGGCGCTACAGTGATGCTTAGAAAGGAGAAATCAGTGCACAGGCAGAAAATCGAGAACATCTGGCAAAGCAGCAGGATGGCAGGAAAGGCTCCTTTGGTGCCTGAATACAAAATAGCAGTTTTCTAACAGAGTCTGGCCTGTAAATGGGCTGCCACAGAATAAGGACTAAGAGGGCTTTGGAGAGCAGCCACTTTGAAAGGGCTGGAAATAAGCCCCTGCTCAGTTGTCACTTACCTTTGCTACTGGAAATGCTGCATCACCCCCCAGTGCTGATTGTGCCCAAAGATGCCTCCCCATGCTCAATGATGTTTTCTACTAGGTAGTGGGGAACTGTGAACCCACAATTTGGGATTGCTTGAAGCAAACCACTTTGAACAGGAGACACACAGATCACATCTTTCCCTCCATCTTTCCCTCCAAGTCCTTGGGTTACCCCAAAGTGGCTACTGATGTCTCCTTCTCCCAGAGCAACCCCAGCTGCCCTCATTTAACAGTGAAACAGAGGAGTAAAAGGGGGAAAAAAAAGACCATTCAAAATGTCTGTTTTCAGCAAATACATTACAAAAACTTTTCAGCTCCTTCACTCTGAGTGTCCCGTTATGAAAACACATACAGTTGTCTCTCAGCCCTTAATACAGCTGGAATTATCTTACCTGTCCTCTCCATTATTCTTGGTGACAAGTGAATGGTATAAATGCCCCACAGCTCTCAGATAAATAACTTCCCATACAGATTAGGTTAGATGATGTAGTGCTAACAAACACGTCCATGAAAAGAAAACAGACGTACTAATCCATAAAGATTTAGATGAAGGAAGAAGCCATCAATCTGTCAGCAGTTATCAGGTTGTGTTTCTCCCTCTCTCTGTGTTACTACAGAGATTTCTTTTTAAGCTCTCTACCCTCAGTCCTCAGGAGATTATGCAGGAGTTGCAGCTGGAACAAAATTTTCCCCAAAAGAATCAGAGATCTACCAAAAAGGCATCCATCTCCCAAGTGTAGGAGAATGCCTTGACAAGGAAACAGTCTTATCTTTGAAACTTCTGTTTTCCTAATTAAGGAAGCCCTTACTGTCTATTTAACAAGAGGAATAAAAGGGGGAAAGAGACAAAAGCAGCACTCCAGCACTGCTACCAAAATAAACAAACGTGGGGCTTCAGAGAAGCTGTGCCACATGTATTGATAAACATTTTGGTCTGGTTTTTGCTCTTGTTTCATCGCTTTCTCTCCTCTTTAACTTAGAAGTAATTTGTTGCTTCCTCAGCCCACTCAACACTTGAACTCAGCCTGTACCACACCTGGATTTGCCTTTCTCAGAGTGGGCTCTCCATCACCCCAGGGAAAACGAGAAACCCAAACCAGCCTCTCAGCTCTTCCCCATCTCGCTCCAGGACCAGTTCCCACTCCATGGGAGCCTCAGCCCAGATCCCTGTCCCCGGGCAGGACTCAGCCCTCCTTGCACGTCTGCAAGGGGACACCGGGAGACACGACTTTACTGTCACCCCACTCTGCTCTACACCAGCTGATATTCAAGACAGCCAAATCAGCAGAAAGCAGTATAAAATTGTTTTTAAAGCTCTAAAAACAACCCCCAGCTTTTCTTCAGGCAACCTGTACTACTTTCAAGCCTCACAGATATTTCAGGCGCTCAGCATTTCATTAAACTGAAAATAGGGAAAATCTGTGTGCTCACACAGAGGAAAGAGTCCTTCCCTTTTACTGAGTTATGCTGCTTAAAATCTGCCATTTCCTGCATATGTTAAGTCAGTGATAATTCACACCATGTTTCCTTTAATGAATGAGAAGAAACGCCTTCCATTTCCACATCAATTAGAAGCCTTTCTACACTAAACAACTAGATAGTTATTTGCTTAATTACAACGACGCATCTCTAGTCCCACTGATGCCAATGGATTGCTCATGGGACTGATTACCGGGCGAGGTGATTACTGGGTCACTTGTTAATGGCAAACGAGACACCACGTGCAGAGCGCTCTGAGAGGAGTCCCACAGGGCTTTAACATCCGTGGCCAGCTCTCCACAGCTCCTTTCCACGGTAACACCGGGACACCTCCCGACACAGGAGGCTGCTCCCCCGGGACAGGCACCCCCCATGTCTCTTCTCCAGGCTGCTCAAGATCCATCCCCCCAGCACCTCTGTGCTGACATGCATCACAACCCCCCTCCAGAGAAGAAGGATGCTACAGGACATGGTGTTCAGCTCCTTCCAGTCCAAGCAGCTAAACTCTAGTTTGGCAATTCATTAGCTATCCTGTTGCTAAACAGGGTTGAAGTAAAATCAAAGTCCTTCCAGGACATTGGGTTGACTGGAATGAGATTGAAATCATAGAATTGTAGAATAGTTTGGGTTTGCAGGGACCATAAAGCTCATCCAGTTCCACATACTCTGGCACAGGCAGAGACACCTTCCACTAGCCCAGATTGCTTTAAGCCCTGTCCAGCCTGGCCTTGGACACTTCCAGGAATGTGGCAGCCACAGCTTCTCTGGGCAGCCTGTGCCAGGGCCTCACCACCCTTACCAGGAAGAATTTCTTCCCTAATACTGGACCTCATAAGCTGTAACTTCTTCCTTCCAATATACTTCTAAGTACAATCCAGAGGCAAGTGACTTTCAAGCAACTTCACAGTTTAGTGCAAATAGAAAAGGTGAAACTAGGTGGAAGACAACCCCTTTGTCATTGTAATAGATTAAAACATACTCGTATTCATACCTTATATGATCGCTGTAAAAATCCTTATTTCCTATAAAGCTGAGTTCCAATGTGCCACTTTTCCAGTAGGAGTTAACAGAGATTTATATGGTTACCTGGTTAGTACCTGCTCCACCATGAACACACACTGGATGTCCACAGAAGTAACTGTTGGTATCCCACAACCACTCCCCTGCTCACAGACATGATCTCCTTCTCTGTCCTCCTCTGAAATGCTGCAGCCATGCACAACAAACCTCAGCAACAGGTCAGGAGAGAGGGAAAAGTAATAATAGATTCTCTGGGAGATCTGAGTGCAGGATTGATCCCACATTCAGTGTTGGCCAGGACATCCATTCTGCAGCTGTTGGAAATCAGATCTTATGGCTGTGTTTTATGCAGCCTGTGTGGATGGAGCCGATGGCATTCCCTGGCTTCGTGCTGGGGTATTTGTTCAGCATTGACTCATCACAGAAATTGCCATCTTCAGTCACAAACAATTCCTCACAGCAACATGAAACTCCTATGAAGTCTCTCATCCAAGCACTGGCCAACCTCCAGCCAGCTGAGTTTGCAGGAGCTGATCAGATCAAAGACTGAAGTGCAATAGCCCCAGGCAGCAGAAAGTACAAAAACTTATCTATGTCAATTCAGTGAATATTAATTCTACCTTAAAAATAAGTTAGAAAAACAGGAAAATAACACCTGCATCTCTCTGAATGCTCTAAGGTAACCCATGAACTACATACTTATGTCAGAACACTGGTTTATAGGGTGAGCTATATTGTCCTGCACCTCCCTGAGCATATAGACAGATGGTTGTGGCATTAGTACTCACTGCCTGTGTTCTGGTTTGTCTGCTACTAATTTCAGAATCTTTCCTTTATGACAACCTTGCAATTCACTCTTGGAAACAATCACTGACATGCAGAATATTGAGCTTTTGTCTAAAATATGGTCAGTGTATTCAGATACTGCTGAGTTCCTGCAGCTATGAGTGTAATATGCCTGCTCCTCCTAAGAACGGACAATGACAGTTCCTCTAACAAACTTCTCCAACGTGAAATCCCTTGATACACAATAAAAACTGGTGAGGGCCTGGCACAGGTTACCCAAAGAATTTGTGGCTGCCCCATCCTGGAAAAGTTCAAGACCAGGTTGGACAGGACTTGGAGCAACCTGGTATAGTGGAAGGTGTCCCTGACCACTGCAGTGGGATAGAACAAGTTGATCTTTAAGGTCCCTTCCAACCCAAACCATTCTGAGATTCTCTGATAAATGAAATAAGCAAATTCTTCATGTTTTTAGAGAGCTATGGATAATGTGCCTGTTCAACAGCAGATGAACTTGTTCCTCCTGCAGGTTCCTGTCACTCATGGATTCAGCAGGTACCTTGCACAAGGCTAGCTTTGATGCTCTCCAGCCCCAACTGCTGAGGGTGCAATTCACTGCTTTGCTTTCAGCTCCTGACCTGTGCTCACCTGCAGGTGAGCCTCTCCCTGCAGACCTTGCATCAATGGGTGAAGTAATTCCATGTTTTGCCGGAGCAGGGCTCTATCTCCAGGCCGTCAGTAAATGCCTTTGAATCTGCACAGCCTTGGCATCAATACTGCTCCCATCACCGCCAAGTCAGGTTAATGAGCACAGTTCATCATCCCCATCCCTTTGACTCCTTCTCTCCTGAAGGGAACATAATGCATTTAACATGTCAGATATTTAAAGAGTTCTTTCATGTGCAGCCTTAGTTCATCGCTAATAAAACGTGTTTTACTCCACTGTTTCATTCCCTGTGCATTCCATGCTGTATTGAATTTAAGATACAGCTTCTCATCACATTTCTTAGCAGAAAATAGACATCTGAAGACTCATTAAAGCCTTCCAGGCTTCCAGTTGCCCTCTGTCAGGTGCCATTAAACAAGTGCTGTAATGAAGAACCACACCAAGCACAGTCAGCAACACTGTCAAGGCTCCCATAAGGATACTCCTCTCTAGAGCAGGGGCAGTTACTCAAACCACCCTCCAGGCCATGAACTTCTCCAACCACCTCCTTTCTGGCAAGGCAGAGAGCAAGTGACCCTACATCCCCAGGGCAGATGTTCATTGCAGGAACAGTGCCGAGCACCTTGACTTCAGGAATCAAAATATGCTGCTTTTCCAAGAGGAATTCATTCCTTAGAAGAAAACATCACTCACTAGCTTTCAGTCTTTGCCTCTGACAAGTTTTTTTAGAAAGACACAAACTTGAGGCTGTTTGTCCTCAGCCAAATGAACGTCATTCATCACCTTTAGAGAACCACCATTCACTGCAAGTTAATGCCTCCCAGAGCTTCTCAGTTGCAAATTCCTTTCTAATACAAAGTTAAAACCAACCTCTGAAATGCAAATAACCCAGCAACCTCCACAAGATGATTTATGCCATGCCATCGTTTTCATGCAAATAAATTAAAAGAAGAAAATGTAATTTAGGGAGAACTGCATTGTATATTAAAATAAAAGAGTGACATTATGTCTGCAAAATGGAGCACCATGTGTCGGTGCCATTGCTGCTGGAGCTTTAACCTTCCCAAACGTGGAGGAAAGGATGCTGATTTATTTAGTTTGATTTTTGTATACAAACCATTTTATGGCTTCAGGCACGTCTAGAAAAGACATGTATTTGCTATCTTTATGTTGGTGTCATTTCAAGGGAAGGCAGAAATCTTGATTCTCAGTTAATTTTGAAATAGCAAAGGAGAATGAAGAGTTTTGTGTAACAACAAACGAAGCCCAATCCTTGCACATGTGCTGAGCACGGGATGTGCTCCTCACATATCAGGCTTTCCACACCAGTGGGGTCAGAGTGTGCTGGAGGATCAACAGGGTCAGTTCATGCATGAGAAGAAACCATCAGACATGCAACCACAGCCCAGGAAAGGTGTCTTGAGCAAACAAGAACTGAAAGATGCACCAAAAGGCACATGTTGGAGAAGTCAACAACAGCAGAAAAAAAAACTAACATTATATTAAGGTTGACTGGAGAACTGAATCCAGCCCTGGGGCCACAACATAAGAAGGATGTGAAGCTGCTAGAACGAGTCCAGAGAAGGCCATGGAGATGCTCCAAGAGCTGGAGTCCCTCTGCTGTGGAGCCAAACTGGGAGAGCTGGGAATGTTCAGCCTGGAGAAGAGAAAGCTCCAGGTAGATCTTAGAGCTCCTTCCAGTGCCTAAAGAGGCTTCAAGAGAGTTGGAGAGGGACTTTGGATAAGGGCCTGGAGGGACAGGTGAAGGGAGAATGGCTTCACACTGCCAGAGGGCAGGGTTTGATGGACTATTGGGAAGGAATTCTTCCCTGCAAGGGTGGTGAGTTCCTGGCTCAGGTTACCCAGAAAATCTGTGGATGTGCCAACCCTGGAAATGTTCAAGGCCAGCTTGGATGGGACTTGGAGCAACTTGGTCTACTGGAAGGTGTCCCTGCCCATGGTAGGGGTTTGGACCTGGATGAGCTTTAAGGTCCCTTCCAAGCCAAACCATTCTGTGATTCTATGAAAGTCAACATTTTGTATTTCTCTGCTCCCACGGTGCTAATCCGAAGGGAGACCACAGCCTTTTCTGTAGGGGCTGCTGGAGACCAACTTTGTAGAAGGAAGGGGGAGGGAGGAGCTGGTGTGGAGCCCCTTCCCCTGTCACCAGGCAGCAAACCAGGGCACACACAGAGCTCAGGCTCCTCTGGTGAGCTTCCTGTGCCTGAGGTAACTGCATCTCACCTTATGGTTATTGTTAACATTTGGAGCTTTGTTCTGCTCTATTAAACTTTACCAAATGGAGGGGAAAAATCTATTTTGATAAACTGAGCAGATATGAGCAAGCCAGATGTGGTAACTGTGCTCTGCTCAGCAAAACTCCCTATCAGCAGCTTTGCCTCACAGCTCAGCCAGCAGCTGCACTACAGCTCACTTTGGGCTGGGAGCTAAATGGGAAAGGACTTACGGATTTGTTTAGTGCTGCTGTGTGGGGAGTGCCTGGCTCTAAATCACGGCACGAGGGGATATCAGACCCAGCATGGGGAGGACCGCTAAAGCTCCCTCAAAGGATTGGCTTCACAGTGCATAAATCTGAGCCAAGTCCCACTGCTCTGAGCCCCATTAATAGCAAAGAGCTTGTCCTAAGCTGTCACCAGACACTTCCAGCTCAAGGATGCTCCACGCAGGCACACGGCCACGCCAGCTCGAGGCAAGAGGAAAAGGCTACCAGCAGCTAAGACCTGACAAGCAGCTTGTGCACAGAACCTGGGAGGGTTTTGTGGTCTCACATCCACATAAATCACCACTAGCAGCTTATAAAATCCCAGGATTGATCTACAAGGCTCTCTGAGTTTCATTTTAAATCACAAATTTCATGCAAGTAAAGACACAGGCCTTAGTTTTATTTTTATTACTACTAATAGTAGTAAGAAAGTGCTGTGCTATTAAAAAGCAACAGCTGCTTACAAATGAACAGATCTTTTCTAAATCAGGGTCATTTCTCCTGGAACAGTAAGACCCTGTCAGATAATTGTAATCCTGACAGAAAAATGGTTCACCTTCACCGCTGTCCTCTAAGATAGTAAATCTGAGACAGTCTGTCCAGTTCTTAAAATATAATTCCTCTTTACTAGAACTGATCTTCTAAAATATGCTGGGGGATGTGGCTCCTCATTCCTTCTTTTTCTCTACATTCTCACTGGCAAAGCCTCAAATCTGCTCAGGGTTGTTCTGTACATCCCCCAGTAAGGATGTTTTTGTAGGAAGGAGAAGCCTTCAAACAGAAAAATATCACAAGCATCAGCGAGGGACTGCAAAATCCCAAGTTCTCACTTGGATTCTGTCAAAGAGACAATGTGTGGCCTTGGGAAAAACCACCTCTCCTCCCTGCAGGCTCTCCATCTGCTGCTCACTAATAAAATGCAGTTATAAAACTGCCCCATCCCAAAGGGCAGGTAAAACTATGAAGGTGAAAATTGTGTTACAAGCAAGATACACTATTATGACACAGCAAAGCCCCTTTCAGCATCTCTTCTATTCAGCACGAAGCAGCCCCATTTCTAAATGAAAGCTGTGGAACAGCTTTGCCATTTACACAGACATTTTTCAGCAGGCAGCAGATTAAAGCTGAGAGAATAATCCATAGCAATTAATTTATTCAATGAATTTAGCCTCATTTTCTGTTCCCAAAATGTCTGCAAGCTATTTACCATTTTTGTCGTGGTTTCCTCATTATTCACAATTATTGCACCGTAACTCTTGGTCTGTAAATTACTCTTGAACAATTGGCTGAGCGTGTTTTAGAAGCTATTTTGGTTAGTTTCAATTTAATGCACAGGGCACATTGTCCCTTACTCTCTACTCACCATTAAGGACAAGAAGAAAGGGAATAGATGTGGCTGGGATCCAAACAGCTGCATTCACCAACTCTGCCCAAAACACCCAGGTCACTCTCCTGAGACTCTTGGCTTCTGCAAGAGAGAAACTGGAGCCCACTGGAGAGTCACCCCTACACTTCTTCCCCATACTGGGCTATTTCCATTACTTGGCACATCAAGAATTCTTCATTAAAACATGTCTCTAGGGAAAAATAAAATGGACTTTTTGAGAAACTGAGCATTTTGTGTGTGTTTGAATGTTTCTTACATTGGTTTAAGTCTATGTTTTCGACCAGAAAAAAAAAAAAAAAAAGGAATCCTTCAAGGTTTGTTACCAGTGAGAGCATCACAAGAAGAGGTATTTTAACAAAAACAGGACGGTGTTACCGGTGGGTAAAGGGGACACTGGCAAAGTCTATGCAAGTTCCCATCAGACTGGCTTCATAGAAGTTCTAAGACATTTTAGCATTTTAATGTGTTACTGGCTTAGCAAATAAATAAATTGCAAAGTGCCAAAAGAGCTTTTGGAAAATACATTAAGGCAATTTGCAAATAATTGCAGTGAGCTGGGCTATTATGACTTTGACTTCTGAAGTATAAAATCTCCTAGAGATAATGATGATAATCATATTGAAAATAGTTGCCACCCTTTAATCTTCTAAGACTAAATAGAGATCTTTGGGAATTTGGGACCCTGTCACTCTAATTGAACATCTGACAGGAGCACAATGAGGGTGGATGGCAGAGGGGTCACCTGGTTGTCCGTGCAGAATCCATCAGCTCCCGCTTGGCATCACACAGGGCAGCCGGTTCATCTCCAGCACAGGCTTCTCATTTAAACAGCTCCATGGCCAATAAAAGGGCTGTCAGAGAGGCTATTTCCAGGACAGATTTGGATCTCAGCACCTCGCACTGGGCATGGAAAGATTCACCGTTCATTTCATAGGCAGCTCAGGAAAAATGGCACCAAAACCCTGGAACAAAAGTCAGATTCTGTCAGGTGCAGGATCACTACCCGGAGCTTCATTTCTGTAAAGACAACAGAAATACATCAAAAATCAGCTGTGTAGAGCTGTTTCCAACAGAAACCTCGTTCTGCTCCCTCAGTCTCCTCTCTCACAGTGCAGGGGGAGATTTAAGGAAAGAGAGAAGGTAAAAATTCAAACTGCTGCTGTTGAGTTAAGGGAGGCCCTCACAGCAGGTTTAATTCAAGAACCCTGGAATTCAGTGGAAAAATCCCACTGGCTTCAGAAAGAAAATCACACTAAATCCACTACAACCTTTCAGCCTGGTCTCCATTTGCTGGAGTCCTTAAGCAGGTGGATTAACTCAGAATTCCCTTACCAGCAGGGAAGGGAAAGCTGGCTACCTTTCTGCAAGGGGTACAGAGTCTTTCTAATGGAAGGACTCTGGAAACTGAACAACTGGAGACCAGTCTTCACAGACCTCAGACATCCCTGTCACCTCCATGCTATTAGAGTTTGGGTTCCCCTTGTGCTTAAACCAGACCACGTGATGTCACAAGCATTTGAAAATTTACTTTTTCTGAGTATCATCTCATTACTCTCAGCAATTCTGCCTGGGACATACTGAACGGACCATCCAGTCCTTGGTATTTCTAGCCCTGAAATGCTCATAAAGAGTTCCCCTTAGGTCTTCGTTTAGCTAGGTGATACATACTTAATTCTTTTATATTTCCTCATAAATCCTATCCCAGCTTCAACCATTTTATCTGCTCTTTGAATTATCTCCATCTCCCCAGCACTGGAGTGGTAAGCAGGACCCAAAAAGAGGCTGGTAAGGGGTATAAACAGGTAGACAACTGCCATTACTCTGTACTCAAGACCTGTAATCCAGAATGATGTTGTTCTTGCATTCAACTCCCAGTCTTAGAACCAGAATTTAACCTACCATTAAAATCTCTCTCAAAGCCTGTGTTTCCCATGTGATGCTCCTTTCATCACATGGATTTGATTTATATCCTTGATACTCCAGGTCCAACAGCTGATGGGAGAGCTTGGCTGTAGGGATGGGAAACACCTCCCTGCAAGAGTCAGGTCAGGATGATGACTTTTAATTCACTTCTTCTAAATATCTCTAGGTTATTTTCCCCAAAAGTGGGCTGACAAACTTCATCTTCTTCAGTTCTCTGGCAGTACAGCCACAGTACCAAATTTGTTGTGCCTTCCCTCCCACCCACCAGCTTACGATCGCAGGGGACCAGCCAAGGTTTCCAACACGTTGGCGTGGAAAGCACTGCCAGCCTTCTGCTGTTCCAGGGAAGGAAAGCTGTGGGGTTTGATAGACAGCTAGATAGATGGATACAGCCAGAAATATGTTTAATTATGCAATGTCACATTTCAGAGTTATTCATACTGTTCTCCCTTTTTGGAATAACAAAGACACATTTGAAAACTTGAGTTAAATTACAATAAGGGACCAAATCTACTCATTTGGACTATTTAAATGGATGGGGTTTTTCTTCAGTAGATGTGGTGGTCTTGACTACGCAGTATAGCTCAAGTGATCCTGTTAAAATCCTTCATACATCACTAGTATGTTGAAAATTAGCCAGCCCAGAAGCTGTACACTATTATTACTTAATACATGTTATCTGTGATCAAACACAATACCCAATACAAGTCTTTAGGAATTTGCTTTTAAGCTGCACTTTCATGGGGATTTTTTTACTAAAGAGGCCAGCATTATGTTGGGTCATCAGGAAAGCCACTGAACTTTGCATCTGGAGCTAAAATAGGACTGTTAAAAGTTCCTTTCCAAGCCAGTTTATCTTGCAAGCTTATCTAAACCTTCACAGGATCAGTTATGGCATTCATCTGCCAGTGTCTAAATGCCCACTTACCACTACACTGGAGAACCTGGCACAAACACAGGGTCCCTCCTGCAAACATGGGTCCAGACCTCATCCCAGCACTCCCAAACTGCCACAGGTCCCATCTCACCACTGCTGAATATTCCCTGGACCCACGAGTTCAACTTAACCACCTATCCTTGGCTTCAGGAGGAGATAGGGGGTGAGGGCTGGGCCCTCTCACCTGTGACCTGCTCAGCCCAAGCACTCTGGGGCTGAGCTCTGCCAGTCACACCAGGAATTAACACACCTTCCTTCCCTGCTTTAAGTGCTGTGAGCAAGAGAACAAGACCCCGTGCCTTCACCTCTCACTGGGATTTCATTCTCCTTCTTATCTCACATTTTAAAAAATAACAGAGACGTTACTAAGCAAAATTAAAAACTCACCTTATGTACCCTCATGGATCTCATTAATCTTTATACCAGGTCTGCTGGGCAATGATCAAGGGTTTTTACCAGAAGGGTGTAAGATCTTGTGAAGTGACAGCTCTTACAAATCACTGCTGTTGTCTCCAGCACAGAACTGTGACACTGCCAAAGCACAAGAATACACACTGTGAGGAACACTGATTTTACAAACATGCAATTTATCAAATGACACAAATCAGCTAAATGACATGAAAATATATCTGGAGACTTCATAATGTCACCTTCCATCCTGATAGGGTTTGACAGACACCGGCTGCAGAGCTGCTTCAACTGCAGAATACCATTGCGGGGTAAGATTATTCTATCACTTTAATAGCAGCTATTTTCCTGTCTCTTAGGGGTTTTCTTTCCTTCTAATTTTACAACTGTTAAACAAGTGACATGCTTTCTACTATCCCAGTTAAAATTGCATCCCATTCTCAAATTGAAGTACATTTTGTTATACACTGAGGGAGAAGATGGAAGAATTCCTGTTCGATCACATCTGATGGAAGGATGGTAAGGAAACTAAAGTGAAGCAGCCCCTCAGCACTTGGCTGTCTCTGGTGAGGACACAGCAAGCATGAACCTTGTATTCTGCTTCACTTTCAGCCCTTTCTGGACCATGTGTCCTGTCTTAACCTCCCACCTGGACTCCCTTTTTCTCAGGTCCAGTTGTAGGAATGATTTGGGACTTCAGTACTACTCATCTGTGTATCCCCCAAGTACTCACCCTTCTGCTGAAACCACCAGGCTTCTCAGCAGCTCCTCAGAACCTCCCAGTATTTCCCAGAGCATCTGAGACAGTTAGAACCTCATGAGACAAATCAGATCTTGTATGAACCTGTTGTCACTCTGGTCGACTTTGGACGAAGAGAACAGAGCTCTCTGTCCAACACATCTATCAGGGCTTACTCCTGGCTTAACACAGCAGAACTGAAAGGCTTTTGAGAAAATAGAAAATTATCATTTACCTTGCAAACACTGCATTGGTTTCTGAGGCAGAAGTGTTCCAATGGAGGCTACTGCTGCAACCAAACCCAGCTGAGGGAGCCTCCAAGTAGCAATGCCTCAGGAACATTTTGGGGGGTCTTGTATCTTCCTGAATTTTTTTCTCTCCTCCTTCTGCATTATGTGTTTATTTCTATTGTGCTAGTCAGCAGCAGCTTCTCATATTTCTTCTCAGACAAGACTGCACCTTGGTTTGAAGAGATAATAGAATTATTAAAATTATTCAAATTTAGATCAGAAAAAAATACAGTAGCCAAAGTTTTCTCTTGCCACTTCAGTTTCATTGCACAGAAACTCCTCAATATTTTTAAAAGCTTGGTCTGCTTTTTGTCATTAGTATCAAACTTGATCTGCAGCAACTGAAGTCAAATGAAAGAAATTTACACTAATTTCTGATTTGCTTAACAGAGCATTCAGCTCACCCCAAGTGCCATCAGCCTCATTTTCCTAATAGCACTTTTTCTGCAAATCACTTTCAGATAATGAGCAGCTGAAATAAAACTTTTTCCACAAAGACAAAAATTGGTGTGAATAGATTAAATTGTTTGTAGCAGTACCCTTAACGTCAAAGCAACTATTAGCTGATAAAACCTAAAATTTTGAAAAAGGGTGTCAGTGAAATTGAAAACCTTACAAAGCTCAAGAATAATTATAAAGCTTATTCTCTGTGCTCTAAACTAATGGGGAAACCCTGGGTTTTTCCTGTGTTGGCATTACATTTCCCCTCACTTAAGTTGCTTTGGGGAAAAATGAAACTTAATAAAATATAATTCCAAATGGTAACTGTTAAGATGATGAAACAAAGTTTCCAAAAAGCTGCTATAGTCTGGAACAGCTCAGAACTTCATTAGATAAGCCGTCCTTCCCATGCAGCACCCCAAAGTCCACCATCCACAGAGAACTACCCCTTCACATTGCATGGAAATAAATTCAAATATATGTTGAATATACGGGAAGGACAAGGAGGAATGACTTCCCAATGCCAGAAGGCAGGTTCAGATTGGATATCAGGAAGAAATCCTTCCCTGTGAGGGCGGGCAGGCCCTGGCACAGGTTGCCCAGAGCAGCTGTGGATGCCCCATCCCTGGAAGTGTCCAAGGCCATGTTAGATTAGGCTTGGAGCAACTGGGGATAGTGGAAGGTGTCCCTGCCCATGGCAGACGGGTGGAATGAGATGAGCTTTAAGCTTCCTTCCAATCCAATCCATTCTGAGACTCTATGACAAAGACAACTGGGAATGACACAGGATGGACAATGCTATGTCTCTGACCATCCATCCCTCCTGACACAGGACCCATCCCTCAACTTCTTGGGCTTCCTCCTCCAGCTCCAGCCCTTGCCACGTTCAAAGGATGATGCTGACACACAGGGAACAGCTCATCTCCTTCCACAGATATCTGCCCCGCTGAGCCCTCCCAGCCCCCAGAGATGCACCCACCCTCCTGCACACCCTAGCAGGAGATGTTTCCTGCAGGGAAGGCTCCTTAATCCAGGTCCTTGGTGGCCTTTTCCTGTGCTTGTTACTTGGCTTGAGCTCACTCCCCTAATTAACGTTTCCACACTAACTATGAGCACACCAAGTGACAAGTGCCACTTCAAACTTGACAAACAACCTGTCTCCAGCCACCCCCTCATCCCACCCACCCTGCAGAGCAGAGGAGATGACTTTGGAATGCTCTGAAGCAAACAAACACCCAAGGATCGTATTTGTTCTTCCAAGTTTAATACAACTTGATGTGAGGCTGAACGGGCATAATATGAAACTAAAAATAGCTGATTCTGTTATCAGAATTGTTCACTAATTCTGACACAAGCCAACATCTGCTTTTATTAGGAACTTGCAGGAGTAATTTATCTGAATGAAATTGTAATATAAAATTAGTATCATGCACCTGGGCCTGTTGCTTTCTGTGATTTGAATTTGTACACAGCTTTCAAGGCACATCAGGAAATGCCAAATGCATCCTGACCGTTCCTGCTGTCACTTGCTGAGTGTGTCACACACTGGCAGATGCACAGAACCCTTTTCTCCAGGCACAGGTTGTTGGGGATTGCTGGAATATGGACAGCTTTGGCTTTAAGAGGATGCTACTGCAGGCCTGGGAAAGCAGTGGAAAACATCACCTGTGTCCCTGGGCCAAGCCTGGGAAAGCTGAAGAAAGAGAAAAACCACTGAGGAAAACAAGAGTATGTTTTGGGACTTGCCAGCATAAGGAGAGATGGTAACCACCTATCAGAAGATGGTTTGGAATTGACAAACAAGTGTGCTTAGCAAATGACATGTAGTCTCTGCATGTGTATGCAGTAGAAGAATATTATAAAAGGATTAGCTTATAGTTAATAAATGGCTACTCTTGATCGTCATATTGGTGTGTTGAGTTGTCCGGGCCTTGCACGCGAACAAGAAACCCAACAACAGGTTCCTGGTTTATGCTGCTCCCAAAGGAGAGGCTCTGCAGGGAGAGCTGCTGGGATCAGGGTGTCCCCCTTACACCCCATTCTATGGAGGAGGAGTAGGAGAGATTTCACCCCAACTAATGGGTGGAAGTACTGGAAAATTAACAAAAACCACTTCATTCCCCTGGCATATTTTGTAAATTGTGTTCTAGCTCCCAAGCCATTCCTGTCAGCAACACTGTGCCAAAAATGCAGTCTTCCTTCTCCCAGTTCAGGGTTCCTCTCCATCTGTGGCTGGACACAGTGACATCACTCTGCTCTCTGCTCCACAGGCAGTGACTGCTGACAGAACAGATGTGCAGCTGCTGGACAGAACAAAACACAAATAGAGTTTGCAGGGGAGAATAGATTTATTCAGTTGTAAATATCCCCAGCAGCATGTTCAGGAAAGCAAGAGCAAGTACAAATCAGTTTGCTTCTCTGAGAACAATGAAAAGCAATGGGAGCAGTGCTGGGGGACTGAGGGGCCTTTCCCCCCATTTTCTTTGCACAGGTTTTCTCTGCTCAAATTCCAGCACAGCTGCCATTTGAGATTCCTGTGGCCCAATCACCAGCTGCTGCCTGTCCCTCAGACAGCATCTCCGGGTCTCCAGGCTGCCACTGGATGCGTCAGTGCACTCCTGGGGGGCTGAGCTCAGATGGAGCCTGTGGATGCTCACCCTCACTGCCTTCAGAGGGGACCAACCTTCAGCCAAGCAACCACTCACCCCTGTTGTCCCGTGGTGATACATCCATTACCCAATGAGCTTTTGTTAAGTACTCAGAAGAAAAAATAAACCCAACTTAAAGCAAACTTTCCTCCCTTCTAGGTCTAACTTGCAACTCAGAGGTGGAGACTGAGCTGCAGCATCAGAGCTGCTCTCAGGGGTCACCAGACCCCTGGTGGCCTCAGTTTGCACCATGCAGGTGACCACAGAGCTCAGGCTTACTCCTGGGTCTGAAGTTTTACTCCAACCTAAGTCCCCATGTAATTCAGTAAAGGCCCTGCTATCTGGCAGTACTTGAATACAAAATACATCTCCTTTAACCAAGAATTGAAGCATTGCTCACATTTTACACATGTGCTTAAGTCCCAGGGGAGGAAGAACTTCGCACTCACCTTTAATTGAAGCCCAACCTCAATTTGCACAGCTTTCAGAGAAGAGCTGGAACCAAGGCAGGTCTAGGAGCTCTGCCTAAGCAAGACCTCTAAAAGTTTAGCGTCTCAGTCCCAAAGGACCCCAAAGCCCTCATCTCAGCTCCTTCCTTGCGCTCCTCAGGGAAGCCTGAAAGCTGCTGCCCAGCCTCAGAGAGCAGCGGCAGAGTCCCCACATCCTCCTGGCAGCATGAGGCTCCCCGGGGGCGACAGCAGTGCCACACCCTCCCCACATCAGAGCATTCAAGAGATGCACATCCCGACCCTCTGAAGCTGAGCATATTTGTAACCTGCTCAGGGAGTGCCAGGGAAAGGCTGCAGCTTCCTTCTAAAGCACAAAAGAAAGAACGTGCATTTTAACTGCACAAGTTAGCAGCACTGGGCCTTTCCTTGCCTCTGTCCCAAAGCAAGACAGTAATTCAGCTGTCATTTAATTAAATTAATCCATCTGAAATATTCACCTTGCACCAATTAGGTAAAACAACCTACAAAGCCTCCTCCAAACAAGATAAGTTGCTGTTTCGAGTGTGAACAGATACTGAGAACACAGCAACTACAGCAGGTACACTGGAGACACACGGAGGGATTTTAATTGCCTGAAACTCCAGTACTGTCAAACTGCAGGGTGGGGAGGGAGAAGCCTTTATAGTTACCTCACAGTTAGAGATGAGTGGGGTGTTTGAGCTTGAAATGCTTCTACATGATAAGGGGCTTAAAATAGTAATCAACTTCTCTTATTAAATAGAAATCTGTTTTTCCCTCCCGTGGCTTTCTGCATGTGCTGAGCCGGTAACTAGGTCACGGAGGCAGGAGGAGCTGGGGGAGGAAAATAACTTTTGTATTCTGGGGATAATTCATGCAGCCAGTTCCCTCTGCTGTGAGGCGGCACAGGGCTAGGACTGTGCGTGGGAAGTTTCCTCCATGGCTGATGGACACCAAGAATGGGGGTTTCTCCCCCAGAAATTCCCCCTGTGCTGCAGCCACCTCCACCACATCAGCTCTCCAGTTCTGCCCTGGGTGGCCCCAGTCTCTGACAAGGTGGGTCAGGGCTATGCACGTTGGGAAGCAATTGCTGCTGGGGGGTTCCAGCCAGAGCATCTCCACCCACTCACACTTCTGGGGGATGCTGCGCCAGGATTCCAGGGGCATGAACTGGGAGGAGCTGTGGGCAGAGATGATCTATAGCCTGAAGATCAGAATCACTCTGCTATACCCAGGGGAATGCAGTGTAACCCAGCACTTGAGGCACATTTCTTTCCTGATTGCTGATCTCCCTATGTGCTGAAGGGCCTCAAGAACAGAAGGAAAATTGCATGTGCCCACTCACAAAGCTGGAAAGGTCTCAGCCATCAGAGTCAGGCTGGTGTCTCAGGGCCACTCCCACCTGCTCACCACCCATACCCATGGCAGGTTACACCAGTGCCAGAGTCCAGGGTTCTCCTCTCGGCTGGCAAAGCTGCAAGGGACAAGGAACAGACCCCTCAGAACAGCCTGCTTTCTGAAAATGAGATTTAAAAGACATTACCCAGGAACAGTATGCATATTTCAGTTTACAAGGATAATCATGCAATAATTAGAAATACTTTCACAAAAGCCATGTTTGCATTCCTACGCCTGTACACGTGCAAATATCTCAGAGCTGACCACATGCAGCAGCCTGTGCATACAAATGTCTCTCAAGGGGCAACTCCTCAGTCAAAGGTGTCATAATATCTGTGGGTCCCTTGCCCACCTCACCATTAGAGCCCAAACACCATGATGTGTGTTAGTGATGCTGCAGTGCTGAGATGGGGCAGTTTTACAAGCTGCATCAACCAGCAATAATTGGTACTCAAGTAGCAATACACTAAAAGGCACAGTCTCTAGTTAGATACACATTTTCCAAACTGAGCTCCGCTTGTAATATCATCCAATAAACACCACTTACTCTTCCTGTCCATTGCTGACTTTACATGCAAGCACACACCAGCACAGCCAGGGTGAGGATGTACACCAGAAGAGCCCAGCTTGCCTGGCTCCCCCCAGCAGGATGCTTTCCTAGTCTGCAGGAGCATCCTTCCATCACAGGATGCTCTCTTGGACCCTCAGAGCATCCTCCCACACCTGAGCTTGGCTCCTCTTCCCACACCTGAAACCAAGAGGCTGAGTCCTCCAAGCCAGGATAGACATTCCATTCCACCTCTAGAAAGCAACAAAATGAAGATGTTAATTATGAAGGGAGAAGCTGCCAGGTTGATTAGTGATGTGTGGAGCAAATTACAAACTGCTATGCATGTGGAGAATAGTTTAGCATATGCTTGGAATTTTTTTCATCTATTCAAACCCCAGACTCCAACATATCGAGCTGCTTCTTGTCCCCACGCTATCCACCTGTGGCACACCTATCACAGTGAATCCCCAGGCTTCCTATTCATTCCTATCTTCCAAAGGAACCTTTACTGGCAAATAACACCCTGAAATGATGCCAACGGTTCCCTCCAGTGTGTGGTGATGACTGGGCTGTGGTTCTGGAAGTTCTACAGATGGGTCCTTCAGATCGAGTTAACATCTCCTCACTGCTCCCCAATGGTGCCATATTGCAGCTAATTACTGATTGCCTTCTCTGGAATTTATTCATTAAAACAACAACAAAAATGCATAATGCAATGTGGCAGATCCTCAGCAATTCACACCAGCCTCCCATGGCAGCAGCCACATTCCTGCTACAGCACCAGAGAATTTAGATATGCAAATGGGGAAATTGTTAGTTTAGAACTGAAAACAAAACCAATAGATATTTATCTTAACAATTCCTGCAGAGCAGGTTGTGTGGCTCCTGTGGGTGCCTGGGTAAGAAAAGCACCATGGGCTCCACACAGCTGTTTTCAGCCTGCAAAGCAATGAGTTTTTCCTGGTTTTTAGGTATTTGCATATTTTCTCCAGCATTTAAACTCCAGTTCTTCTTCCCTGAAACAAGCACATTGCAGCTGTCATGAATTTGTAGGTACACATAACCATACAACCCAGTTGTATGTACAACCAAGCAGCTGCATGTAAGAGCCTGTATAATGGCAATACACCCACATTATATGTTCATGCACGTATTTTATATATCTGTATTAATTATAATGACAGTTTATTTCTAAGTATGGTATTCCAAGCAATTTACAGTTAATCTGCAAAATATTATTTTATTCTTCATGGTGCCTACAGTGGATGAAGTATGATGATATTCAGATATACCAAATATTGAATATAGGTATCTTATTAGGTGCAAAACATTTGCTTTGTGATATGTTGGAGAAAGAGGCACGTGAGGGAGCAATAAGGCAAGAGTTTATAGGTGCAGAAAACTTGGGGCTCCATAAGCTCCCCAAGATACAAGAATCACAGAACCGTTAAAATAGTTTGGGTTGGAAGAGAACTTAAAGCTCATCCAGTTCCAACCCCCTGCCATGAGCAGGGACACCTTCCACTAGCCCACATTGCTCCAAGCCCCCTCCAGCCTGGCCTTGAACACTTCCAGGGATGGGGCAGGCACAGCTTCTCTGGGCAACCTGTGCCAGGGCCTCACCACCCTTGCAGGGAAGAATTCCTTCCCAGTATCCCATCCAACTCTGCCCTCTGACAGTCTGAAGCCATTTCCCCTTGTCCTGTCACTCCAGTTCCTTGTAAATAGTCTCCCTCCACCTTTCTTGTCGCCCCTTCAGGTACTGGAAGGCCACACCACCACAGGTACTAGAGAAGCTTCTTTTCTCCAGGCTGAACAAACCCAGTTCTTTCAGCCTTTTCTCAGAGCAGAGGTACTCCATCCCTCTAATCATCTTGGTGGCCCTGGTAGGCACCTGACCCTCAAAGTACAGACCAATATTACAGACCACAACCTTGAAGCAGAGCTTTTACAGACAGAGATCAGCTCTAAGCACAAACGCCTGCCAGGCTGGCAGGGTGTCAAGCAGCTCTTACCTGACATCACCATAAGCACCCAGCTGCAATCTAGGGCAGGTATGTTGAATACTAACATGATGCAATCTCTGTAGACAGACACAAGAATTTGCTTCCCCAAAACCCAAGTGAAGCTTGAGGCAAGTCAACCAGAAACATCAAAGTCATAAATGAAACGAGAGGAAAAAAACCCCTAAGGTATCTTGAGGTAAGTTTTTAACGAAAGGAGGCATGCCAGACTCAGAGCCACGGCACATCTCACAGATGTGCAAATAACACTGACAGATTAGTCCACAACAGAACCTGGCCTCACTCGTTCAGGAGCCTTTAATGTGCAGCTGTGGGTAAGTCCATCACCGTTGGGCCAGAGCAGAGCTGGATGGCCCAGAACTGCAGGACTGCCCTGCCAGGACACCCTGACCTCACTGTCATCTCTTCCTTGGGTCAGGAGGTCCAAGTTCTCCAAGCACAACCTGAGGCACTGGTCAGGAGGGTCCCAATAGGGCCAGACATCAGCAGAACGTGCAGTCCCACAAACACAGACCTGGCCAGCAGTGACAGGGGCCACCCCTCCTGCCACAGAAGGGCAGGAAGAAACCTTAATCCTCACCTGGAGTTTATTTAGGGTGCTTAATACAGAGGAAATTGGGATATTTGTTGTATCAATGCCCGGCTTTCCTCACTTCAACAAAGCCAAAGTCCAAAGTAGCTGTGTTTAAAGTGCTGACTTGCTCTTGCACAGGAGCAGTGCAGTGTACAGACATCCCAGTCTGTGCACAAACCAGCCCTGGAGCAGATGGACACATGAAATAATTACAGCTGACAGCTGACAACAAGACTAAGAAGGTGTCAGTCCCACAGCAGAACCCTGTCCTTTGAAAAACACATTTAAAACTTTAGCTTAAAAATCCACACGCACACTCAACCCCCCCACACTGTTTGAACTATGTTTGTTTTCCTTCCCTTTCCTGCTTGTCCCATTTTTCTGAGACTTTGTCCTTCTGGTTTCTAATGAGCAACTGCCCAAATTTGAGTTATAAATGCTAAATATACAACCTTAAGGCTGCACTAGACTCAGATTTCTTTTATCAGGGGCCTTTCTTACTTGGCAGTCCAAATATAAATATAAAACATTTATTTTTCCAACTCTAACTGCACATTCCTGCTTTCTACTGACTCTTTGCTCACATTAATTCAGCAGCAGGTTCCCAGAGAGGAGCTCTGCCCTGGAGCACTGGTGGTGCCTTTCCATCTACTTCAACAACATACATCAACATTTTATAAAAGCCGTAAAATATGCTGCAGTCTAGTTTTATCTTCTCTCTTTGAACATGCAAATAATTTGACTCCATCTTACCCAACCACTCAATAATCAGTGATAAGAAAGAGCAGGGTAATTTACTGCCTGGTGCTGGGAGATGAACGGGGAGAAGGGGCAGGCAAAGAGGCTTTTCTGTCTGAGGCACTCTGTGTGAACAGTGCTGCTGCTGGAGAAGTCTCACTTCTCAGTCTTTCATCCCTGTGCACCTTTCATCTTTTCCTTGTCTGAGAGAGAGAAAAATCCTCTGTGCATGAACTCTTGCTTGTCACCACACTGCTGTTCCCAGCCCCTGCCCTCAGGGCCAGCATTCCCCTCTCCCCATTCCCATTCCCTCACTCAGTCTCACATCCCACACTCAGACCCATCCTTCTGCTTGTGTCTTGCTCAAGGACCTCCACTAACAATGCAGACACCGAGAACATCACAGATCAGAGTGTGGCATTGGCAAAGCCTTGGAGCAGGGTGTTCTCCCCTCTGAGAGCACAAGCATCAGCCTCAGCTTTGGGAGCACCAAGGTAAGCAAGACACCAGGGAGGCCAGGGACCACTCAGGAGGTTGGAGACATGCAGTGCCCCTCAGCAAGGGCTCAGCCAGACCCCTGAGTCTGCCCTTGAAATGAGCAGGGTCTTCCCAGGACACTGGTAGCCAACATGCAAAGCCAGGGAGCACCAGGCTGTGGACATTCTTCATTCAACCTTTCTGCCCATAACTGCAGTACTCTGTGAACAATAATTGACCTGGCACTGGGAAAGGACTTGAACATGGAATGGGATTGTCTGCAGATGGTTGTTCCAGGACCATGCGTGATGGGCAGAGCCTTCATCCAACAGGGCTACGCTGTGGTCAGAGGGCTGCTGCCACAGGATGCAATGGGGCACCCCCAGCACAACAGCCCCCCGCCCCCCAGCCAGGGTCCCTGCAAGGAGGGTCTTGTAGACCTACAGAGCCCCTCACCAAGAGCTCCCCAGCCCAGCACCTGCCCCCACCAGGCTGTGCTCCATCCATAGTGTGTGACCACAAGCTCAGGCTCGGCTTAACCCACACACACAGAGTATCCCAGAGTTCACTAACTTTCTAGTGCTGCTGTCAGTCAGGAAAGGAAACAGCATATGGCAAGGAGGAGGTGGGCTGGCAGGCCAGAGCATGAGGAGCAGTCCAGGCATTCCACAGACTGGTGTTTTCCAGATTTACTTCCACTGACTCTAATTAAGCTCTCCCCAGACTCACCAGCTTGCAGAGATTAAAGCCCAGCAATCACGCCGAAGAGCCCGTGCAGCACAGCACTCTCCCTGTAAGCACTTCGAGTTCTGGAGCTGAATTCACACGCAAACACATCGAACTGCGCAAACAGTGCAAAGCCATGCTGACCTACTTTCAAGCCAATTTACATGTACTCCATGGATGCCTTGAGTCACTTTATAAACAGAATATCTTTGTTGCCTTTGTTAGACAAATGCAGCCTTTTATTGGCAAGATCAGAAATCCCCCTTGTCCTGCAAAGGAGCTGTTCTAATGAGAAATAGTGCCCCAGGCCTTCGCAGCCCAAAGGTTCCTCTGTGCCACCCACAGCTTCCTAAAAGCACACACCTAGCCAACCTTTGACTCCAAATCAGCAGAGCTGGGAAGGCTCTTCTGGTAATATTTCATGTTTTCTTCTCATTCTTAAACACCAAAGCTTCAGAATTGCACCTGAATCTCAGCTTCCTTCTTTCCCTAATGAGGGCTGCAGCCTTGTCAGCTGAGGGAGCAGAAACCCTCTTCTCTCCTCTGCTAAATGCATCTTTTTCTCAACATCCAAGCAGTGTCCGTATATGAGTGTCCTAATTTGGTAAGTCTGATACACAGTACTTGAAGAATTTAACCTGGTGGTGTTGTATCTCCTTATGGCCATGAAGAGAGGCATCAGTTGATGCTGAATGAAGGACATGGACCCCTAAGCAGGCAGAAATCACATAATGGGATGGAATGTGATAAACAGAGCTGGTAAGAAAACGTTCAGGCACATTTTCAGACAAGAATGACACTACAGTGGAACTTAAACTGCTGGTAAAATTGTTCTGTTATTATGTATTATGATTCAATTACCCACAAAATGGTTCTACCCAAGACATCTAAGAAACAAAAAACAAAATACACATTCTGGGAAAAACAAAACCCGAAAACCTCACAGATCAAATGTTCACTTTGAACATGTGTTTTCCTATTTTTACTTCTATATTATCTTTAGAGCTGTAGATTCAGGACCAGAGCACCTCAGCCAGGCTCTGCAAAGGCTCTTCCCTGCCCTCTCCTGCAGCTGCACATGCACAAAACAAGAGAAAGGGGCACAAGGCAAACCTCTTCTACTGAGGTGCCCAAGAGCAGTTCCATGACCAGAGACCAAGACAGCTGTGCTGTAGAATGGGATGCAGGAGCTCAGCCAGGGCAGCACCAGCCTGCAGAGCCAGCCCAAGGCAGGGGCCATCTGTGACAGAGACCACCCCATGACTCACCAGCCGCTGCATCAAGGTGGATTAGGAACTTCCTTTTTTACCTAAACCTGAAAGGTGCCAACAGCAACTGCAGCTCTTTGACAGCAATTAAATAAGGGGTGTTTGACAGCAAGTTCAAGTCTCTCACAGGCCAACCCGCTCCACCCCTCAGTTCAGCTTTACCAGGTGAGCTTTGTTATGACATTTAATAAGTAGTAGAATTCTGCCTTTTCTTCTTCTGCCTTAAATAAATCAAAGCAAATAAAAAACAGAGAGGAGAGGGCAAGGTTAGATTGAAAAAAAAAATAAAAAACAGTCCCTGTGGGGGTGGGGAGGCCCTTGCACAGGTTGCCCAGGGAATTTGTGGCTGCCCCATCCCTGGAAGTGTTCAAGGCCAGGCTGGACATGGCTTGGAGCAACCTAGGATAGTGGAAGGTGCCCCTGCCCCTGGCAGGGGGTTGTAACTGGATGAGCTTTAAGGTCCTTTCCAACTCAAACCATCCTGTATTTCTATGACAATTCTGTTACTGCATAAATAAAATATTGAGATATGAAATAATTTTGAAGACCTGAAGAAACAAGGTCTCTGTAAACAACTCACTCCATGCAGAAATGCACTATACTGAGCTCCTAGAAAGCTCAACTTGCAAACTAATTACTGTGTGTATATACCCATTTCCGAGGCTTTTGGAGGCACATGTGTGTCCTTCCAGAACACAACAGCTAAGCCAGTAGAGAAAGTCGAGTCCTGCCACTCAGTCCTCACTGGGTTTCATTTTTTGCTCCACTTCACAAGCAATAACTCTGGGATGATAAGGATTTGCAAAACAAACAGAAAGCTGCACTTGTGTTTGGAAGCTCTGAGCATGAAAATCCATTTCAGGGCCTACCTCCCCCCGCCAAGATAAACCCCTCCTGAGCATGCTGCTTAAAATCTCCTACAGAAACATAAACAACCCCAAAGCCTATTATTCTCAGCACAACTGCACTCGGTGCAGGGACCTGAGCACCCCATCCAGCCATATTTTGCATTTGCCCAAGTTCTTCTCCTCATAATTCAAAGGATGAAAATGGAAGTTGCTTTCACAGAGCACAAAACCAAGCTGGAGTCACTGACCAGCTGCGGCCAGTGGGATCCTGCTTCCATCTCCTTCCTTTGCCTCCCCCCTTTGAAGGTAAATCATCTCCAGGGGGCAGGGTGAGAGAGGGTCCCCGGGCAGCAGGTTCAGACCAGCCCATTCACCCCCTGTTCAGCTGTGCGGGGTGCCCAGGGCAGAGGGGCTGGACCCACCTAAGGGCAGGATGACAGAGAGCCTGGGTTACGGCTCAACCCAGACAAAAGCATGATGGTGCTGGCCTTCACCTCAGCCAAAATGAGAAATGCATGGTTCAAATATTTTGGCAATGTTGTACCACTTTTCAGGGGATGGGCTTTTCCTCAAGACAGGCATTCCCACCTGGAGAGTGGAAACCCACCACCCCCCCATCAGGAAGCAGATTTTTACTGATGGATGGTGATGGGAAACTCACCAGAAGCAGCAGGTTTTAATATGTTGGAGAACATTTTTTCCCTTGGGGAACATACATTATGTCATACATACACTTCGAAAATAATTACAAGTAATATTTTTCACTATTTTCCCAACATTCTGCATGGATGAACAGAAGCATCATGGTCCTTGACACTCCTTCATTAGTAAGGCAAAACATATAACCATAGAATGTTTGTGTTAGAAGAGATCTTAAATATCATCCTAATCCAACCCTTTGCAGGGACACCTTCCACCAGCCCAGGTTGCTCCAAGCCCCATCCAACCTGGCCTTGAACACTTCCAGGGATGGGGCTGCCACAGCTTTGCTGGACTACCTGTGCCAGGGCCTCACCACCCTCACAGGGGGGAATTTCCTGCTAATAACTGATCTAAACTTACACTTAAGGTGTTTTGCTGAGTGTTGCTTTCCCATCCAGGAGCAGAAAACACGTTCTGTGTTACAGGTGGGGAGGGATGGGTACAGGTGCCATCGGGAAGGGGCTTCTGCCCTTTCTGGCCCGCTGTGGTTGCTTCCAGCAACCAAAAAGAGTAGTCTACCCCACAAAATCCCACAGGACCACACACAGCCAAGTGCTCATGGCCCACCTGCAAGGGCAAAGCAAATTTAACAAATATTTTTTCAATTTCTCTATCGTTGACAACACCCGCCAGCTAAGCACAGCCTGGGGAATAACACTGCTGCTGCCTGGAGGAGAAGCCTCACTCAGTAACACCCTGAGCTCGTTATCCAACACCACAACAAACTGCTGTATTCCATCCCAACCACCTCAAAGCAAGGTTAGATTTTATATTGAAAAAAAAAGTAAAGGAGGCTGGACAAATACAAAGGAAAGCAAATCCACTGGGATTCTGAGTGCGAAAGATTTGTCTTGCGCTACAAGTTTCAAAAGCTGAAACCAGCTGGAGGTGGGTGATTATTTGGAGGGATGCAGAGGGTCTCTCTGGCTTCCCCCTCTCTGTGTCTGCTCACAGCCACTACCGGAGAGGGGGCCAGGAGAGGATTCTGCTCATCCCGGACGGACTCAGCAGGACGGCACACAGGTCACTGCATCTCCACCTACATGCACTGTGGTTCAGGAAGAGAAGAGAATAAAGCTGTTTACCTTAAATCACTTCAACACAGAATTTTATTTTCAGAACAGTAAAACCCCAAAGGAGAAAGAAGCAATTTTAACTTAAAATTACCTCTTTCTCTCAGTCTTTACCATTTTTTAACAACCACATTGCTCTGTCTCTGCCCTACCAATCCTCAGCTCCCCTTCTATATTTCTAATAGGTCTAAACTAATTAATTTGCTACAATAACAACCTCCCGGGGACATACAGCTGGATAATCCTCAACTCCTCCTGAAGTTAGCTTCCTGTAGGGCTGAGGAGCAATTACAGCTCATTAGTCATCTGCCATACACGGAGGGGGCAGGGTTTATATCGATTGTTTTTCCAGGAGCACCATGAGAGAAAACAAGAGTGCGGGGAGGTCCCTGTTAACAGAAACTTTATGGGGAGATAGCATCAGGTAAGAGGCCAGGACAGACACAGCTCTTTAATCTTCATTTACACACAGCAAAAGCAGGAGCAGGGGGCAGCCTGGGGGAGCTGCTGTGCTTCCCCGGGGCACCGGGATGGGAGAAGCCTCCAGAGCAGGACCGCAGGGAGGTGCCCCCTCACCAGGGGCACAGGGGTTCCCTCAGCCCCAGATCCTTGTGCATTCCACACATCAGCTGCCGCTAAACTCCTGCACGTCCCTATGGCTGAAGCAGCTGCTAAAACCAGAGGGGTGACTGTCAACACGCTGTCAGGGAGTGTCCTGGCTTGTAACATCTACCCACAGGTTTGCAGGAGCAAAAAATAAAAACAAAAAAAACCCCTTCACTGAGTTTGTACAGGGAAAGAAAGAAAGCCCCACAGGGACCACGAAGCCAAGCTGCCATCCCTCAGGAACAGAACATTGCTGGAGGGTTCCACTGCTGGCTAGTTGTGAGAGTCACACGTAGGGGAATCACCCTGTATTAATGCAGGAAAAACTACTAATACCATGCAGAATTGTCACACTGGGTATATCATACACCCGTGTACCAATAAAATTATATAGTGTTAATACATTGGCAAGCATGTTTTGCCAGCTCCCTGTGTATTTCTGGAGCTTTACAGAGCATGGTGGAATAGTTTAAATAACATAATGGCCTTCTCTGGGCATTCCCACAATGACAAGTAGAGCAGAGGCCAAACTGTTTTCACCTGAAAGGCACTAATTGTTTTTCCTCAGGTGGTTGTTCAAAATACAGATCCAGATACCTGGAAAATCCCATGAAACTTCAAACTGCAAGGGAGACACCACTTATATCCTCCCAATAGTGGTGCTGCTGCTCTTAATATGGCGTTAATTCTGATGTGATCCTTACGGATGTAAAACCATGTATAAAATCATTCATTACCTATCAATAACAACAGTGAGCCATGAGGCTGGCTATGAGCATCCTGCTGCACCCCTGGCAAGGGCAGGGAAAGGAGCCCCAGCTTTTAAATCAGCTGCAAAAGTGAGGATTCCAGCTGGAAAATACATCCAGAAAAACACTTGTCAGGGTGGAACATGAGACTCCAGGAACCCAGTGACACTCAGGGGCACAAAGCACAGCTGAAATCAAGTGCTCATTCCTCTTAACTTGGATAATTTCTTTTTTCTCTGATGTCCAGCTCTCTTCAAAATTTACATCTGCTGACTCGACTGGAGCCTTTAATGTTCTGTTTTTGAACTATGTGTTGCATATGTTACAGTGCAAGAAATTTGACTTTTCAAATGCCAACAAATGGCTACAAAATTGGCCCCTTGTGAATAACAGCCCAGCAGCATTTCCATGTAATTATTTTGCCCGGGAATTTAATTTGTGAGACATAAAAGTTCTGCTGGATGAAAGAGCAGTGCATAATGATGCTTAAGCACGGGGAGAGGCAGCCGTTCCTCCAGGCACTGGAGCACACGTGTCACCCCTCCCCAGCCATAAAGCCAATTCCCTGTGGCACAGAGCATTTCTGCCACAGATTCAGACACTATTTTGTGAACTTGGTTAGTGAGGGCTGGACTATGTGACCCCTCAGTCACCACCCTGCCAGTCAGACACCAGTACCTGAGTTACGTGTTGATGCTAAAAACACTGAGTACACAGTCAGATTCAAGCAACTACCAAGGGGTTTCTGACAACTCTATTACTCAAATTTTAACTTCTGTTAGATATCACAAAAATCACAGAATCCCAGAATGGTTTGGGTTGGAAGGGACCTTAAATCTCATCTCATTCCTCACTCTCTGCCATAGGCAGGGACAGCTTCTACTAGATCTGGCTGCCCAGGTTGCCAGTTGCTGTTAGGAAACAAAAGACCATCTTATCCACCTTAAAAGACAAAAAAACAAAAAAACCCAAACAAGTGAAATGAAACAAAACAATACAAAATAAACCCCAGGAAGAATCACATCCCACCATCCCAGAGGCAGTCCTGCTGGGGTCAAGGACATGGGGCTGAGCCCCTCCAAGGGCACTGTGTCCCCAACCTGGACCTTTTCCCCCAGCTCCTCATTCACAGTCTCAAAACACGGACTGAACTGAAAGCAGATGGCATTTGAGACATTTCATATAATTTTTGTCCTGATTCCTCCAGATAAAGTCCTTACATAACTCTGACATTTAGTGGCTCAATCCAGAGGGAAAGTCCTCCTTCCTTATCCTGTACTCTCATGCTTTTATTTATTTTTTTTTAATGTAAAGTTAAATGTTGATCATGTCACTGTTGAAATAGATTAACTCTTGTAGCCATCGGGGAAAGCACTCAATGGAGCAGGACATGAGCTGTCTGATCACCATGTTTCAGTTCAGACCCAGTTTGAAGCAGTGGAGCAGCTCTAGGAGGGGAGGCAGGAGCTGCTGGGTGTTATCAGGGAGCCGAGGATGAGCCTGGAGGTGCTGGGAACTGGCAGGGATGTGTATTTTAGCCAAACGATGCAAACCAAGCCATCAGCCATTTCTGAAACAGCCTTCTCAGTAGGAGGCTGACATCATTCAAGTCCCTATGGGGTCAGTAGAGAAGGAGCAGGTGCCCTATTTAGGTAGCCTAAATCAGCATAAAATGCAGAACATCAACAGGAGAGCCCAGACAACAAGCACCCTGACTTGGTCACATCACCCAGCTTTAAGGAGCCATCTACATCAATCTCATCAGTTTCCTACCATGGATGCTCTCAAAGCGTGGAATCTCTGGTTTTATTATGCAGCCTTTTCCCAGGAACAATTTCCTTCTTTTGAAAGGAAAATGTCTGCAAAAAGGAGAAAATCTGTATAAAATCTTCTTGGATTTTGAACAGGGGCACTTTTCTATCCAGAACAAACGTTATTTAATGTTTGTTGTTGTTAAACTAAGCTCAGCAAAGTGCTTTCTCTAAGATCTACTAAAGCTGTAGAAAGACAGAAGCAAAGACAAATCATGGGATTATGAATGATTTGTAGGAATAAAACACTGATGAGCATCTGGTTAGTAAGAACATTTTGAGCCTTGTGGGATCTTGAGCCTCTTGACTTGATCAAAAAGACTAAATCCTGATGAACTCAGTTATAAAGTACCAGAAATGAAAGCCTAATGCTGGGTTTAATTTTAAGATTTTTGCCTTGGAAACCTTCCTAGGTAGGTTACATAGCCAGAGCCAGCAAGTTTGGAAAAGCTGTGAACACCCAATACATCTCCATCAACCAATCTAGTCAAAGTGTCTGAAGGAAAAAGTAATTCACATGGAAAACAAACAAACAATTCAGAAAATATCAAATACCAGTGAAACAACTTCATGTTCTCCATCTGATCAAATACCTAGGAACACATCTTAAAAAATATTCATCTACATCTACTGCAAAATGCTTTGTCCTCTAATCACATTACATAAAATCAAAGTAAATTGTTTTTCAAACACAGTTCCCTGCCCGTTTGAGATGTTAATCTCATGGCGGTGTGGGAAGTTGGGGTACATGGATGTGCCGGAGTTACAAGTCCTCTCACAACAGCAGGTGCAGCACGTTTCACGTGGGTCATATTGGCAGACAAGTTCTGGGCTCCTAAAAGCAAATGGGCTGTTTAAACACCCCTGTGATGCTTTGTTACAGCCTGTGGCAGGTGGGGCTTTGCTGCTGCTCCAAGAGTTTGCCACTAGAATATATTTTATTGGCAGATGAAAACTAATTAGAAGAGAAAACAGATCAATACTGAGGTGACAGAACGCTCTCGTTATTCCAGGAAACGTGAAGCCAGTGAGTTCCACACATTCTGCCCTCCCACTGCTTGTGCTTCTCCAGCTCCTTTCAGTGCACTCCCGGATCCGATGAGGCAGAAGGAAAGGCCAACAAGGGCATGTTTGCTCCAGATGACTGGAAAACAAATTGTCATTCCAGGCTCAATACAAGGAGAGGTGAGCTGGCAGCTCCTGTCCCCACCCCAGCAGGAGCCACTGGCATTGCCCTGTTTGCTGTTGTCCCAGGGGAGCTCCACAGGAGCAGGTCACCCTCACTGGCCACACGCACGGGGAAGGTGCACAGAGCACAGCTGTGAAGTCTGAGTGTGCACTGACACAAGGGCGCCACACTGTGCTTGGGTTTCCAGACTTTATTTGCTTTCAGTAGCAGCATGATTACCATCGAATGAGTATAAGCTGAAAATAAAAATAAAGAAAAAAAAACAGCTGTGCTGAAAAGATCCTATCTCTCCTTGAGACACCCCAGCAGCCAAGCTTTGGGGCAGAGAACTGAAGTGTTGTTAGTCTCCGTGAAACTACTTATGGGCTATTGGTTAATGGGCTAGATTAGACTCCGTGAAAAATTACCCCTATTTGATTTTATCCTAAGTCTTTGGCCACACACACATGCTCCGAGGAGATAGAGATCTGTTAATTAATGCTTGTTATTGCTGCCTCAGGCCACGTTAATTTTGCCTCAGCTCCAGCAGTTGCTTTCCCAGTGAAATTACTCTCCATTGAATACTTGTACCCCTACACCCCAGGGGCTCCCAGAGGTGCCCAAGCTCCAGGTAGAGTTTCTGCTGTTACCTAGGGGTAACTAAGAGTCAGTTTGGGCCTTTTGAGGGCAGGATCCTTCATTTTCGCACAGCCCCACTGCCCACTATGTGCAAGCTCTGTGCCAGTCACACATCTCTGGTTTGCCTTGTTGGGTCCCACACCAGCCTTTCCTTCCCTGTCCCTGCTTTCCTTGTGCAGTGACAAGGCACAGCAACATGTGAGGTCACATCTTTCCCCTTCACAATCTCATCCTGTCATCCAGCTGCCCAGCCCTGAGCCATGTTCTCACCTGTGACTGCTGCTCATCACCCCAGTCAGCCCCCACCTCCTCACACACAGCCCACAGTGCAGCGTCACTTCTTCAGGACAGGTCCTGGCTGCCACCCAAATTCTCTGCATCCCCCTGGCACTTGGTGGGTGACACACCAAAAATGAAGAGCCTCTTGAAGACAGCAACAGTAATGACCATTGGTTAAAGCTGCTGAGGAGGGAGTGAATCCTAAGGCTTGGCAATAAAAAAACATCTTTAGAAGTTCATGGATATTTTCAGGGAAAAAATGTGAATATTAATACTAAGCAATGAGATAAACAGCCATGCTACATTTAAAAGATGCTCTATTTATTCTAGGGATTTTTTAATTATAAAATCAATGAAGTGTTAATGATTTTAAGCATTACTTCAGCTCACTGGGAGTTCCAAAACAACTTTTTTTAGTCTATGGCATAAATTCATAAGCTGCTCAGTTTGACCAATTTGTCAAGACAATTTCCATTAGTAAACATGAATATTTAATGAAAAGGAAAACTGGCATGAACAACTTCACTTAAGCGACTAATGACTTACTGGAAAACAAGTAAGATACATTAATATGCCACTTCTTTAGGTATTTGCAGAGCACAGCCCCCCATGTATTCAGTAACCCCCTTGTTTTACCGTGCCTTTGTTTATCCACGTATCTTTATTTATCCATGCGTCTGCCATTGGAGATAAATGTCAGCAGACCTGCTCAAAAATAACTGCCACTTCTGATTTAAACCAGCCCACTGCTGCTTGTTTCTGTGTGGCTTTCACAAAAGTTCCTTCAACTCCTTCACTGCTAAATCAGCCAATTTGTTTGCTCGTTTAAAGGCAAATACAAAGACCTGATGACCTCATAGCACTTGTTAATGCATACGAAGAAGGGAAAACCAGTGCAAGGCTCTGAAAACCAACTCCAGATCCAGGAGTTGTTCCAGATCTTAAACCTCAGCAGGCTACAAGGAGCAGCTGGCAGACACCAGGCTCTGCTCTCCAGCCATCCTTTGGTGTGACATTCCCCTATGGGAACAACATCAAATAAGCCTAAATGCACCTCAAGGCATTTTAGAAAAAAATACCAGCAGAATCAGCAGTGCTGGGACTGAAGCAGGAATAGCAAGGGATCCCTTTGTACAAGGCGACAAGCAGGGAACGGTGCCAGACTTTCTGCGTGTGTTGCTGGTTGTTCTTGGCCATGAACTCTGCTGAGACACCATCAGAGCGATGCTCTGCCTTTCCCATTTACTCTTTCTGCTGTTGCTGGACCCCAGGTGGCCCACACTGTTGTGCCCTGACCTCCTAATGCTGCGGCACATCCCACTCTCCTGCGGTCTGCAGGCTCCCAGTCTGCACTTCTAAGCGGGGGAGGTTTCTCCTCACACCAAGTGTCAGAGCTGGTACCAAAGCTGCCGGCTCTGCCTCTCCTCAGGAAGGTCTCTGGGTTTGGTTTCAGGTGTTTTGGTCTCAGATTTGCCACACTCGCAGCCCTGAGCACACCAAACCCATCCATATGGAGAGCATCAGTAAAAAGTTGTGTTTCCAGTGAACACAATTACACCCATTTGAGAGGGAAGTCAGCATTCCTCTGGCAGCAGCTCTTTTCCCAACTGACCTCCCTTCACCACAAATCTCTTTTGACAGGCGCTCACAAATCCTAAAGTGAAAAGCTGTTTCCTTTAGTCACTATCCCCGTAAAATACACTGACTCTCTTAATTACATGCTTAGTTTTTCTCCAAAGGCTCTACCCATGCATGTAGGCAATAACTCAAGCTTAGAGGCAAGGGACCATGTAATAGGGGAAGAGCAGTGCAGCCAGGTGGAAAACAACCCACCCCAGTGCCCACCGGGGCCAGAGGACTCTGGTGGGACCGGGCACCAGTACCCTGGGGACACCTCCCACACACGCCAGCTGAGCTTTGCTGCTGGGGGCTCTTTGTTGTCACTGGTGCTGCAGACCCACAGCTCAGAGACCCCCAGCCAGCACACTCACACACAGCTCATGTTCTCATGGGGTACACACCAGTGGGTTGCTGACCAGATTGAGAGCCCAGGAACCCAAATTCCTGCCAGCTGCACCTGTGATACGCAGTACAGAGCATCTCCCTCCTGGAGGTGCAGTCCCAGAGGCACAAGAGCACTGCTGACACTCCCCAAGAGTCAGAGACACCCAGGACTCAGCATGGCTTTGTGCTGGTACACACCAAGCTAAGGCAGCACTTAGTGGAGAAGACTGTGCCCAGTGGTGGCCATTAGAGATTAAATATGGGCATAAAGGCTCACAAAATGAAAGAACTCTCAGTCCCACATCTGATTTCACTGGGCTCTTCCCCAGTGCTATCAGCAGCAAAGCCAGTAGGACCAGGAGCAGCCAAGGGAGTAGGAGCCCCAGGGTCCCCATGGCACACCAGAAAAATCAAAAACACCATATTGTCTCAATTCTCCTTTCAAAATACGGAAAGAGAAAAAACATCCCTGAAAACACCTCCTTCATAGCAAGATGATTACTGGAAAGACAGAAGAAAGGGGGGAAAAAAGGCAGGAAAAAAAATGCATTCTCAGCAGACCAAGCCTGCATTCCACCTCTGACTTTGCAGCAGAGTATCTTCCCTGTCATATACCACAAGGAATTCATGAAGTCAGGTCACTCATTTCATAATAGGAAGTTCTTCTAATTAAAAAAAAAAAAAAAAAAAAAAAAAAAAAAAAAAAAAGGGGGCAACCTGACAGGGACAACACGCTTCAGTCAGGAATGGTCTGTAGAGGCAGCACAAAGAGCAGTGAAAGCAGGGCTTGGGGCAGCAACCAGGTGAGGGGCAGGTGAGCAGAGCAGGCAAAACAACAGAGCAGCTCACGTGACATGGAAACTGTATTTATAGTTCCAGAGAACACAGAGTGGGGAAAGAGAGCACATGGGACCACGTAACCCCAAGCTGAGATGAGCATCTTCCACAGTGAGGGATGGAGCCAACCAGAGCTGCTACTTCCAGTTTGGGTTTTTTTAAGAAAATGCTCATTCTCTTGGGAACCAGGCAAGGAAAGACTTCAGGCTGGAGACCTCATAAATTTGTCCTGGTTTTCCACAAGGCCTTGCCAGCCTCACTCAGTGCTGGTGTAAGTTGGCATGCATGGCTGGGCACCGATGAATTTGTGTGCCCAGAGCCAGCACCGCCTGTGCCGTGGATCCTGCAGGACTCATTTGAAGCCACAATATTACAACGTGTCCTTCCCGGCCCTGCTCCCTGCAAACACCCCGGGGACAACTGAGCCGGTGGAAAGGCGGCAGCTGCTGTCACAGCATCAGCAGTTGGGATGCAGTTGCCTCCCTGCACCTCCCCAGCGAGCCCATCGTATCCATCCCATTTGCAGTCAGTTTCTGCAGAATGAGTTTGGATTCCCCAGGCTCCAGAATGCACAGAGAGAGTCTGAGCTAATTCCCTAAAGTGCACAGTGACCCCTCCGGTCCCTGCAGGAACCACGATCTATGACAGTGAGGACTGAGCAGACCTTGCTCTGCTTATTAAAATTGGTTTTAAAGCGGCACCTTACCTACAGACTCAGACTGATGAGCACTTACAGGGTGCTCAGCAGCTACTATGAAACCAAGGAATCTGGAAACAGAATTAAAGGAATAACGATGCAGATGGAGGAGGACTAAGGAGTCTTGGGAAGAGGAGGAAGAAAGAAAAGATCTGTAGGACGCAGACCAGACTCACAGTTTCAGAATTCTGTACCTAACTCTGCCCAAAGGTTTTTTCAGTTATTTATCCAACTCTATCATCATGTCTTCCTCCAAGTCCATTCCCCTAAAATCAACAGAAATAGCTACATCGTTACAACTTTTCAAAGAGTTCCCTGCAGTTCTCCGAGTCACAGCCAAAATTCTGTCTGGAGCAGTTATTTTGGGTATGACTTTATCACCAGGGAATGAAGAAATTAAAAAATAACTTTTCTGGTCAAAGAGTTTATTGCCACATCTCTTACATTTCATTCTGAATTTCATTTTTTCAGTACATTCCTTTTCTGGAGCAAACATTCACAGAGACGATATAAGCAGGGTGCTTGGATAGCAGCTTCCCAGTACAGAGACTTTATTTGGAAGTGTATAAAACCCTAAGTACTAATAAAATATTCTTGACTCCCAAGGAAAAACATGTGCAAGATAAGAAGGGTCAACCCCTGAATGGATCATAAACATACACCACACGTCAAGTTTCTCCAAAGTCCCTTCCCCCATCCACTTTTTAACACAAAATAAGATAAAATACAAAAATAGCTTTGGGCATACTTGGAAGTTTAATCTCAGAGTGGAAGAGCTGTGAGTGTTGCTCTGATCAGCAGCACTCGCTCCTCCACAGCCGGCAGTGCCTTATCATGGTGCTGAGATCCACCATCCCAAGGATGGAGCAGGGGGGGACAGGGACAAGCCTTGTGGGGTGCAAAACAGGAGTGGAATAACTATATCACCAGAAAACAGATGCTGGAAATTCTAATGCCACTTCCTCACAGTAACAAGCAGATCCAGCCCCATGGCAGTATGGGGAGGATGTGCATCCACACCCCAGGGCAGGCAGGGAAAAATACTGGAACTCATTGCCCATATATTTAAGGTAAATGGTATTCATTGCACACATATATAAGAAAATAATTCATTGCACTTCTATACCCGCACGAACACTTCAATTTTATGTGCACAAGTAAAACTTTCCTTTCCATTAATTTGCACAATAAACATCTTCACTAATTATGCACTGTGCTTAACACTAATCACCTGCCTGAAGCCATCACATTTTATGTGGGGTTCCTGTCAGATCTCATAAAGCAAATAGAGCTGGATCAGATGCTTGGATGAAAACCTCCCTACGCTACACTCTGGTGCTAAAAATCATGTACTCAGCTGCAATTCTTCCTTCTAAATGGGCAGAAAAGCAGCTAATTCTCAGCTGAGGCTGCCTCCCACCCTGCCCGCTTGCTGGCTTCACAGATCCCACAATCAGCCTACTGGGTTTTTCCTGTTTTGTCAGCGACACACTTAGTTTTGCTGTCTACCAGAATTCTAGTTCCCTGTTAGGTTCATCCTTCCTACCTCCATTCCCACCTCAAGGTGCTTTATCATTCAGAAACTGCCATGGCCCAGGAGCAGATGCAGATGCACATTTTATGTATGTTTGAGAGAGAATTACTACAAAAATCTCCCCTGTGAGGGTGGAGAGGCCCTGGCACAGGCTGCTCAGTCCCTGGAACTGTCCAAGGCCAGGCTGGGCAGGGCTGGGGGAGCAACCTGGTCTAGTGGAAAGTGCCCCTGCCCATGGCAGGAAGGTGTAACAAGCTTTCAATTCCCTTCCAACCCAAACCGTTCTGGGATTCTACGATTGAAGAAGATGGTCAAGAATTCAGCCTGTTAAGAAGTTTCTGTTTGATTATGGACAGAACAGAGAATGGAAACCAAAAGGAAGAGACAGAAGGCAACACCAATCTTGACAAAATTGATAGTTTCCATCCCACTACTTGATTTTGGCACACTCAGAGGAGATCTACAGTACTTTGCACTTCCACACCAAGGGCAGCACTGCATCACCAGCCCCACGCTCACCCACACACCAGCAGGGAACGGGGAGACAGGCTCTGGAGTCCAAACACCCTCCTCCTCCTGCCACTCTCCCCAGATGCCTTGAAGCAATCATTTATTTCAAGATGATTAACTTCCTGCCACAGCAGCAGCCCCACACAATCCTGAACACTCTCCACAAATGCTCCTTTATTAACGAAATTAAGCATCAGAGACACAGGCTGTCAGGATGAATTGATACCCTGAGCTCTTCTTTAGCCTCAGCAATCACGTGCAAACCCAGAACAAGGTTTGTAAGGGGGTCATTAAAGAGCTCAGCTACTTTTCAATTCCCAGGCTCTGATCCATTGAGGTCAAAACTAGTACCCCATTAAAATAATTGGAAGCATTGAACCATTGCATTATGAATTCATTTCATATTTAAATATACGTAAAACAACCAGACTGGAATGACCCCTAGCCATACATAAATTAAAAAAAAAAAAAAAAGTCAAAATTACTCTGAAAACCTATGGAATTATTTTTCTTGTTGACTATCACCTACAGCAGCCTCACACACCTCAAAATTTAACATGAGACAGTCTTGGAAAGGATGCAGACACAGCAATTACGGGTTCAGTTTCACTGGTCTGGAGGTGTTTAGTTTTCCCTGTCCCAGCCAACCTTCTCTGTGCCCTGCTGTTCCCTCTTCATTAAAAAAAAGGAAAAAAAAAAATCTTTTATTTTTAAAACTTCATTTCTAAAATTTTTTCTCCTGATTAAGACAGCTTCTCTCTGAGCACCTTTACTTTGGGGAGAGGAATAACATTTATATTTTTCTCATGAAAAATAGATCAAAGCAGAGAAGCAAAATACATTTGTTTTAGAGTTTCTAAAAGGGACATTAACAAATGGACTGTAAAACTCCACAGTTGGCTGCAGAATCAGCATCTCAGGGTGGAATTCGGTTTTCAGTGCTGCCCACCTGTGACCATCAGCCCAGCAGTAGCCAAAGCAGTTATCTTGGATTTCAGAGCAAGTCATTTGTCACTGGGCCACAGGAGAAAACAGGCACTGATATCCATGCAATAAATTCACCTTCTTAGTTCATTACGAAGCCCTCTGCCTGATCCAAAACACTCAGCTCAAAATCCACCTGACATAAACATTTTGTGGCCTATCATTGCTGTTCTTTCCTGGACAAGGAAGATTTTTTGTGTTTTCAGTATCTTAGAAAGCAGCACCGCATGGATTTTATAAACCTGGCACTTCTGCAGAGCTGCTGTCATGCAGCTCCATTTACAGCCATGGGGAAAAGAGGGACTGCTGGAGCTGGGACAGGAGGAGTGACAGGGACAGGGTTCAGCTGCAGCTCTAGGCCATATGGAAGGGAGGTGTGTGCACAGGACCACACTATTCCCTGAGGACACTGTCACCTAAAGCCTCCTGCTTACGGAAGAGGAAACACAGCTCTGGTGGGAAGGGGCAGCCAGTGCCACCCCAAGGACAGCACCAGCATCCCCTCCCTCTGCAGCCATGCAGGGAGCCTGAGCCCTGACCCAGGGGGAAACTGCAGCAGGGTGGGGAAACACCTGGGGACAGGGACTGGCACTCCCTTGTCCCGTGGGGGGTGTCCAGAATGGAAGAATCTGGGACCCAGCAGCTGCAGGCTGCTAGTGCTTCCTATACCTAAAATCTTAAAATCCAGCCTGAAGAGTAAATGGAAATGTTTAAAAATGGTTTAGCAGATGTAGAGAAAGGATTTCAGAGGACAAAGATCCTCAAAGTCACACAAATATCACCCTCTGGTGTAAAATCTGACCAGAAAACAGTGTCAGTATAAACCTCCAGTGTAACCCAGCACAGCTCAGGTAGAACCGAAATCCCATCCCTGCCCAGGCAGTCACCGTGTTTGCCCTCTGAAGGTGACATTCACACGCTGTGAATGACCAGCAAAACAGAGGCAGAGTGCATGGAGCCACATTAGTGACTTCTATTTGAACCCAAACAAAATAAATCACAAGCAAACCACAGGCACGGGTTGGGCACAGTGGCTCCACATGGTCACCTGCTCACTGGTGCCCTGAGTTTTCCCTGTGGTGAGTGAGTGAACCCACCTAGGACATGGAGAGCCAGGGCAGCAGTGCTAGGATTTAGTCTTCCTCCCCTGAACCTGCAATGGCTGGACTTCTACCAAAAACTGTGCTTTTGGAAAAGTTTCAAAGAGGGTTAATTTCAATTTTTCCCACTCAAAGTGGCATTCTCTCCTCCCCTTCTCAAAAGCAAGACATGAATTAAAGCAGGATTGGTTTCTAGTCTCTATGTCAGCTCCTGTTTGAGCTAGAAGCTTAATAAACTTTTTCTGGCACACAATGAAATATTGCCAGTTAAATTCAGATGAGAGTTTGCTAGCAGTGTCTTTCTTAATTACAATCAAAATGCTTACATAGGAGAGTGCTGGAGTTGGGGTGTGATTCCAGTGTTAGTGGAGAGTCCATGGAACTGAAGCAGGAGAGCCTGTCGGGACTGGGAGTTTGTCAGCCCACTCATCCATCAGTGTGGAAACGCTGTCACTACACATGGAGCCCCTGATAAAGGTGGTGTTCTGCATCCAGCCAGCTGCCTCCCAGGATGAGGCATCTCTTTTCATCCAAGATTCCCTGTTTTTCCCCTGTTTCCATCAAGGGCTAGTAGCAGCAGATCGGAGAGGCTGGTGTTGAAGTGCTCTACACCCTCACCACAGGCTCCCCATATCCCTTTCCCCCCCTCCCCCTGTCCACATCACCACCCAAAGCTCTGATGGCTGACCAGTGCAATTAATGATTATGGATTTCTTACAAAATAAAAAGGAATTCTAGGTTTGTACCTCATTATAATGCTCAGATTTGCCATATCTGTGTGTTGTAACCTGAAAGCAACTAATGGAGAAAGAAATCCCCACCAGGGAAGTGTCAGAAACACAACCCACCTAATGTGTGTGCTATAGCCAAAGAGAGGCTAAGAAATAGAAAGTTCCAATTCAAGTTAGATTTATAATTAATTTTCAGTGGAGAAAAAATCATAAATCTCTAACCTATAGTTGAGCTCTAAATGTATTTTGAAAGCAAGCACAAAAGAAACAGGAATGTAGTGAAGCTGAAGCTTGATTTTTAGTTTGAAAATACTTGAGGGAACAATTTCCCTGCTGCAGCTTCAGTTGGGTTATTTTGCCATTAGTCCAGGAACTCTTTTTTTTTTTTAACACTTGTGATTGTTCAGCAAATTACAGTGTTGGCAGTTGCCATCCCAGTCACCAGTTGTGCTGATTCTGGTTCACTGAACACAGAATTCCTGTCATACCCCAGAGACCTGCTCTGGAGCTGCTGAAGAGCATGAGGGAAAGGCTTTCAGCACACCACCCAGATTCCCACACCTCCCAGCTCTGAGGCCCACAGAACCCCTATAAATAGACGCTGTTCCCACAGTAAGTCACGACAGTCGGCCACAATGCCGGGAGGGGAACGGGGTGTTTGGGCCCCCAAGTGAAGGGTAATGCCCAGTTTGTTCTCCTGGGCAAGTTCCCACACGGTGATGTATCTCCAATCAAGCAGCCTTACTTCTCCTTATCAATGTCCCAGTCCCCTTATTTATGAGTCCCTTCCCTTTGCCACATTAAAGACAGGCTCTGGAGCCTTTCCTGCTTCTCATCATCAGGGAAGTTTTTGAAGCTTCACAGAGGATATCTAAGATGAATATTATGATCTCACCTTTTTATACTTGCTGAATATTTAAAGGGTTTTAGCTCCCTTAAAATAAATCCTTTCCAAGTGGAAGGACAGAGGGCTACTGTTTCCATAACAACCACTCCTCAGAAAACCTTCTTTTGGTAAATACAGCAGAATTAACTGCATAGTTTTAATATTTAATCATATTCTGTTAGACATGTATGAAAAAAAGGTAAACTTTAGTTCACCTTGCCTCTCTCCCACCTGCCTCATTGAGCAAAATCCAGCTCCTTTCAGAGAGTAACAGAGGAGCCCCCGTGAGCTCATTCATTGCGCTGCTGAGCAGCTGATGGGCACCCCTGGAAATGAAATAAGATAGAAAATTGCTGATGCATCTTCCATCACTGCAATTTCCACAAGGTTAGAACAAGTCACATTGGATAAAATCTTGGGAGTGCCAAGGCAATGGCCTGGGTAATAAATGGGAAAAGACATTCTCTGATCTGTATGAGGTGGGGAGAAACTGTAATTGAGGCTCCTGGCAGAAATCCTAAAATCCAGATTTCCCTGATTTGTATATGAAGGAGAGAGGCAGCTCAAGGGGCCTCCCACCCTGTACAACCTGTCCAACAAATGAGAAAAAGCATACCCCATCCCTGGAAGCGTTCAAGGCCAGATTGGACAGGGCTTGGAGCAACCTGATCTACTGGAAGGTGTCCCTGCCCATGGTAGTGAGTGGAATGAGATGATCTCTAAGCTCCCTTCTAGTCCAAACCATTCTGGGACTCTGATTTGCAGGATGTTCCAAGTCTTTGTACACAGGCTCCCACACACACTGCACTGAACAGCTCATCAACAGAAATGCCAGCTTATCAGAAAAACATTCCCTACAGATCACCCATGGAGACCAATGCCCGGTGCCTGCGTGTGTCCACACACACTGAAACCCACAGAGAACTCTGCTTCTCCATCCATAAATAGAAAAGCACCTGACCTGTTTATCAGATCAGAACCACTCAGATCTCAAATTAAGTTCCCACGTACGAATGAACTATGAAATTGGAATTCACAGGTTGAAGTTTTCACCAAAAAAAAAAAAAAAAAAAAAAAAAAAAAAAAAATCAGTAAACAGTCTCTGCCAACTCCAGTTTTAAAAAAAAAAACAACAAAACTTTAAATTGATATGAAGCTGCTTTTCCCATGCTTTAAACTATCTAACATAGTCCTTATGCATTTCTGCCCATTTTCAATAAGAGCAGCTTCAGCAGACTACAGTATATGGATCAGGTAATTATATTTACCATATGCAAATACATTTGTTTGGGCTTTTAATAAAATTCACTGCAATGCTATTGTGACTGTTTTTCTACTACAATAAAGCTTTGGGTTAAGCCTCAGAAGAGATAAAAAGCATCTCCCTCCTTGCCAAGCTGAGTATTGCATAGTGACCCAAGAATATTATAATTCATCTATTTTTTAACTTCTCAGAATAATAAATTTGAAGATCTGACTTGCACCCTCAACTAAAAAGCTTCTTTGAAGCTTTTGATAAAGAAAATATTCCATAAAGGCCATTTCTGCCTCACAATGGCTCAGTACCTCTTACACAACATAAGACACAATTCAGGTTGTGCCACAACATCGCTAACATTATCCCAACACTCCAGTGCAGGCTGTGTATTGTAACCTACACCCACCATCCCTTCTGCAGCATTATGGCAGGAAAAGGGAGCAGAGGACAGAAACTGAGAGGCCAACACCCACAGAAAGGCACACACTAAAGCAATTGCACTCTCTGAAGAGCTGTAGAAACATTGTTCTGGCAAACACTGACCAACCATAAAACAGGATTGAAGGATGTGCCCATTGTGTTGAAAGCAGCCAAAGGGAAGAATAAAATGCACAGTAAGAGCAGGTTCCTTCGTGCTGTTTTTGGAGCATATCACTGATGTCTGTGTCCTAGGACAGGACCAGTGTGTCCTAGGATGTGCTGTAAAACCCTGGTGGGAGGACCTGCCCTTCCTTAGCAGTGCTGTATGGAACAGCTCACACAGCTGAAAGCACATTTTCATCGAGGGAAATCTTGCCAGGAGGTCTTTCCTGGATATCAACAGGTCCCCACACTGCTTGGAGGCAGCTCTGCCATGGACAGGCAGCAAAGTGTACAAGCAGGATTTTGCCACCCAGGACACAGGCCTGTGAGAAGCAGGACCTTGGGCATCATCCAGCTGCATTCCTCCCCTCAGAGGCATCTCAGCAGCTAATTAAGCTATCAGCTTCCCAGCATTTGAATTAGCTCATGCATCTCCATATGCTGTTTAGACAGACCATTACTGTCACTAATTCAGGGCCAAAAAGCTGAAATTAAGATACATCCATCCCTCCAGAAACACCTAAGCAATCTGGTTCTCTTGAAAGCACGGGCAGGTTGTCCCAAGGCCATCAAGCTCCAAAAACTTTCTATTCCCCCTGAATAGCAACTCTCCCACTGGCCACCTCATGCCATGCCCATTCCCATGCCTGCTTCCCAGGGGAGCAGCACTCGGGACCAGGCAGGGAACAGACATTTGGACCCCGTGCAGCTCTGACCACAGTGGTCAATGGTCCCACCTGGATCTGTAGGACATCAGGCAGCTGAATGAAATGCTGCCCAGGTGGGTGCCCTACACTTCTACTGTTGGCCCATATTAAGATTTTGGGAATCTGATCAAAGGTACAGACATAGAAAATTAATACTGCTTTAATGCCACATTGTAAAGTCACTCGCACTGCTTGCTGTTAAACAAGTGTGTGCTTTCACAATCCCTATTTGGCCTGTTTCCAGAGGCTTCTGTCATAAAATTCATTGCAAGTGATTTGACAATTTTCTGTATGCCACAGTCCTTAAAAGAGATGCAATGTTATTGGTTGAGAAAAATCATTAAATGCTATGTCTTTGGTTGAAAAAAAATCATTAAACGCTGTTGGGCACAACTACAGGCTAATGAAAACCGAGACCAGTTGCCTGTCAATAACTTCCAGTTATATAAAATGTAAACAGGAATATGCTTAAACTAAGCTCAAAATCATTATCACATTAGTGTGGCATAGAAAGCATAAAACAATACAGATGCCATCATGCTGCACTGAGCAGTTGAGGTCATGCTAAATGGCAACAGGTTTTTTCATAGGAATCATGGAATACTTGACATAGAATGATCCATTGAGAGGAGAAATTGTACCTTATGGATGTGGGGAAACTGCATGCTCCATCTGTTTTTTTTCCTTTATGGTAGGATTTTGCAGACTCCTGTTCACCTGACAGACAAGTCCAGCTGCACTTTAACTTTCTTATTAGTCACACCCCTCCTTGGGGAGGCCTAAGATCCTTCCATAACGACCAGTGTGTGCGCACCCGAAAGCGGGGATGGGCTTGCCTTAAGAAAGGCTCAGGGCTAAAATGAGCTCAAGTAGTATATGACTCTGAAATCCTCCTCTGCTTTACAAGCAGAGACTTAAAAAGGGTTTAGTGAGCTCAGACTTAACCCTCTCACTGCTCACAACAGGCACATTCACCACTATCTCCTCCCTGGCACACAGGTGAGTTTTGCACCTGAAAACCACAAAACCAGGGTATTTATCTTGATGTCTAGACTTGTGCTCTCAGCTAATTTGGCTGGCTAAGGCATAAACGTAACAGTAAGTGACAGCTGTTTCATGACATATGTTTTAAATATGTTCAGGATGTAATTTCCAGATCTCCTTTTCCAAACAAATGAAGAGAACACAAGGCAGCAAGATTGGAAGACTGGATGCAATGGTAAATATGGCCATTCTCTGAGAGCTGCAAGATGCCTCTCACGAAGATGTCCAAATACAGGGTTGTTTTTCAGAAAATAGCCCCTATCACATGTCCTATGTTTTCTGCTTTTCATTATAATTATTCATTTAACTGAAAACAGAGGACAGACTTGAGCCTTAGAACTCAGAATCAAGAAATCAGCATACTGTGATAATTTAACACATATTTAAGTACATGTGAGAGCCAAATGAAGACAAGACACAGTGTGAAAAGATGCAGAAACTGGCCTTGGGTTAGATCTAACCTGGAGGGGCAGTACTCAAGAGGTGAAGATGGGGTTTTGTTTTATTTTCTGGGAAATCCATTGCTACTGTTTCAGACAACGTGAAGGAATGAGTATCTCTCCAGACAGCAAGTGTGGAAAGCAAAAGGATGCCACAAGTAAATATACAGTTTCAGATAAGGAATAAGCACAAGATGAAGGTTTCATTAAAAAAAATTATCAGTGATTTATCAAATGTGGACAAAGCCAAGGCTCTACAGCCCTTGGTGTAAGGGGGGAGTTTTTTTGCTCTGATTGACACATGCAGCAATTCCCTCACTGGATCTTAACCTGTAAAAGCTCAGATTTATGAGTTCTGTTTAATCTGAGGATTGTTTACCTGCATTGCATACAAAAGAATAAAAGCTGTCTAGAGCAGAACAGGAAGATGACAGGTAGCTCGGGGATTTCCAACTTTGGCACAGTGTTGGGAAGAGAAGACAGACAAAGAGGTGACAGGTGTGTGCCATGGGGACAAAGGGTTCCTGCCAGTCTGATGCCTGAGAAACATGGAGGGGTTGGGAATACTGCAGAATACACCACAGAGGGGATGGGGGAAAATAGAGGTTACACAATTAGGGTCAAGGATGTAAGAAGCTATTTTAATTTTGCTATCTCTCATGTAGATAAATTCAAGTTCTGAGATACAGCAGGAAGGTAACACCACCAAATACAGAGCTATCACCAAAGGAACTCACTCTCCATCTTTTAACAGGCCATAAGAATTGGTTTTCCCCACAATTAATTGCTCTGTGCTGTGCTCATTTTTAGAACCCTTTTGGGAGAAAAAACGTTGAGAAGAATGAAGGTGTCTTTGACCTTCATCTTTTCAGAAGGATGGAGATGGCCCAGCTGCCTATTTCCTAATTTCCATGGCATTGCACTGTTCATTTGGGAAACATGAAAAATATGGTTGAGTCAATTCCTGTGAGTTATTCTGGAGGAGTCGGGCTCTTGGTAAGATGGAAGGTGATTGAAATTCTATGGCTCTACTTTGTAAGTTATTGAAAACAGAAAACTGTCAGCTGCATGAGACTGAAAACAGCATAGTCTTTTGGCAGGATACATCAGAGCCCAGTATTGTGCTGCCATTATTTATTGTGCATTTTTAACCCTTTATATTCCCACAGGAGAGGGTGCCTCAGTCAGAGCTCCCACAGGCACACAGCCACAAAGCCATCCCACCATTCTGATCTCACCCGTGTCACTTTACCTTAGTGCTCCTCAAAAATCAAAACTACAGGGGGAAAAACTAAGAAAGTTTGGGGCATTCCAGCCTTGTAGATCTCACCACAATTGTCAAGCTGCCTTGGCAACCCCACACAAGAAAGCAAGATGCCACTGTTGGAAATAACTCAAGTTCCATCTACCCCCCTGTTCTTTTCTAACTGACAGGCAGGAGGCAGACTCCCGCTGCCTCATCTCAAGCTCATCAGTCAGTCAGCTCCTAGTGAGCTGACCAAGTAGCCATGCAGCTGGAAAACCAGAGGGATGTTGTCAGATACATGAACTCTCCAATCCTCTTAAATACTACTGCCAATTATGACTACCACCAAAAGCTCTGGAGAGATTTGATACACCCCAAACTTCAGCGAACATCGGGTAGAATTGGCAGAAGATGGCTTGGTGCTGATCAACTCCAACCTGTCCCAGTTTTACCATTAAATGTTGTCAAAGCAAATAACCCACACCAGGTTTCATTCCTTTCCCTGTATTTAAAGGCAACTGACCTGTCCATGCCACCAGTAAGCAGATAAAGGCATTAAAGATGAACCAATGTAAGAAAACTCATTGACCAAAAGACACAGCTAGGCCACCTGGCTCTTGGAATTCAGACAAGCTTTTAAACATATCTTTGCAAGCAAAACCCCAGCTCTGAAGTAATTCTCCCAAAACACCCATGGCAGACAACTACTGCATCAGCTTTTTGATATCCTCGTGTTACATCATGCACACCCTCCATCTGGAGCGCTCTGGTTCTCATACAGCCTCTTGCTTCTGGTTCAAATAAAACCTGAATCTGACCTTGAAAACTGCAGGCAAAAGTGAAACATTACATGACCAGCGACAGCTGAAATTAAACAAATACTACAGAAGAAGCAGACAGACGTGCCTCACTGAGAAGTAAAGGTCTCCCCCGATCATGGGGGAGCATCAGCACTCTCTGGGTGAGGTCTGCTCTTGACTGCACAGGTTTGCAATTACAAGTACCAGCGATATTAACAGTGGTGGAATTAAGAAAAAAGAAAAAAATCAACTACTTAATCAATTGTTGGGCTGCCCAAACCTCATTCAAACAAACACAAGTCAATGTTAAAAAAACAGGAACAAAGCTTAGGCAGCCTGGATAATTAAAATTCCTGGGTTGGGGTGAGCACATGTATTTGAATGTGATTTTCAGGGCTGAACCTGTTGTGATTCATCAGCCGTAACCATGTAGAGACAACAACGTGAAAATAACCTATTAGTGGTGCTTTTTCGGGAGGTGGAGGTGCTGCATTCTGTAAGTCAGCAGTTCTGAGAGACTGTAGGATCCTGTTTACTACCGCTCTGCTCCGGAGCTCCCGCCTCACTGCTCTGACTCATAAATAATCACCCAGCCTTGGGAACAGCAACTTTGGCTGCAGCACGATGGGTTTATTGAGCAGGCATCCAGGCACCCGTGGCTGTGTGAGCATTGACATAAGCTCAGCACTGTGAGAAGGCACCAGGGTCCCTGGAAAAGCAGCAGGGCAGCATCTCACACGGCCAGGCACAGCATCACATTCAGCAACAGCATCCCAACCATCCAGTGCTCAGGCAGAAGGAAACACTCACCCACCCCCCCGGCTGTCTGAGGGAAAACATTCCCAGAAAGTTTACACCAAATCTTTTTCACTGGAAAATGGTACTGTATTAAGACCATATTTAACTAACCCATTGACAACATGTCATTAAACGCTGTCAGAAGTGTCAAAACAGACATCCCATAGTTTTCAATTTCCATGTTTGTTGTTATTTTTAATGCAACGCATTCAGCACAGAAAATATTTGGATTGATCTTAGATGTTCAAAATTTCATTTAAATTCAGCACTTAAATTTCATACCAAAATAGCAGGTTTCTGACCCTGTTTGAGACCCTTTTTGCGAGTGTATATGAGCTAGGAGTACCCAGAATCAGAACTCCCAGTAATACCTTCCCCTTTCTTACTTAGTGCCTCCTATCCTCCCCACAAATCCCTGCCCTTAGCCTCCCAACAGACCCTCAGTGCAGTTGAGATTTGAAAGCAGGGATTATTCTCCACATTTAAAACAGACCTGGACCTCTGCAGTTAGGTTTTGAACAACCATAAAGCCAAGAATTATAAAAACAGAAACCATAACACAAACCTACATACAGCCATTAGCTCTCCCAATCCTGCTCCCTCAGCTGTGCAGGTAAAACTCCTTTGGTCACAGAGAAGCCACACAGGTTTACATCAAGCTTATTCTGTAAAGAAGATTAATGGCTTCTTTAGCTATAGTTTAGCATTAAAAAAAAAAAAAAAAAAGAGAAAGAAATTTAAAAAAGAATAAATCCAAGTTTTACTTGGAGAATAACCTCCAGAACTGCGCTCTTCCAGCCTGCCTTAAATTAAAGGGGCTTTTATTTTTTTTAAATAAGAGCCTGTTTTCATGATTAAAAGACTATTTGAAATATAAACCTTCCTTTCATAGCACAAAAGCTAGGCAAAAAGAAACGATATTCTGTTCTTTCCCAGTAATTGCACAAGGGCTCAATATTAACCTGGTCAATGAAATTCAATCAGCTGAAAAGCACAGGTAACACTGAGCAGACCAGGCTGTTCCTTCTTGGGAACGTTTTCCTGCAAGTGAAACAAAGGAGCATTTATCCTGTGTACATTCCTGGCTCACACGCTCAAGCCCTCTCTGGAATCACAAGCTAATGGAATTGTGCTATCTCCCCCAGGATAACCCCAGCCCACTGTCCTGCCTCATACAGGTGCTCTGGCAGGGTCATCTGTGAGCACCCGGCATTAACAAGGGGTTTTATGGAAGGAAGATGGGAAAAGGATAACAAGTAGCACTGTTGAATTCATTATCTTCTCAATCCTCAATTACAGTGATATTGAAAAGCAGAATAATCAATCATAGAATCATTCAGGTTGGAAAATCGCTCTAAGACCATCAAGTCCAACCATTCCACCAGCACTGCCAAGGCCACCACTGAACCACATCCAGGTGCCACTTCCACACGTCTGTTAAAACCCAGCCTGGTACTAACAGGCACCAAGGCAGTGACAGCCCCAGCTGTGGGGATCACACAGCTCAGGAACCCAGTGCAAAGGAGCTGGTCCTCCTGGGGCCTCAGTTTACCTTTCATTGTTCACATACAGAAAGCAGAAGAGACACCCTGCTCTGCAAACCCTGCACAGAGGCACATTCAGATGCTCCATGTGAAGGTGGAGTCCAGGGGACAGAGGGGGTGGGGAGAGAATCCAAAGACATCAAAATGAATCTTGTTGACCGGGAGCATGCAGCAATAGGGTTAGAAGTAAAGATATGATTGAGAAACCACCGCTTATTCCCTTTAAAAGTGAAAAAGAAAGAAAACCCACAGAGCCACCTTTCAGAACCCTCTGGTTTGTGGGATCTGTGAGGCTCAAGGACACTCCAGGCTTCTTCCTCTTGCAGAATAAAGCCTTAAAACACCTGCCAGACATGACCCCTCAGCTCACACAATCCAAAGGCTCCCACAGTACTGACACCCACACACAAAATGGGGTTCAAGGCGGTGAGATGTGTGACTTGGGAGCAGGCAGTGCCAGCCGAGCATCTTCTCCACAGCAGGAGCCTCCCAGAGAGGAGCAGAGCTTGGAGGCACCATCAGGACATCACAGACCACACTGTCTTAATCATACACCAGGGGCACTGCTGTGCCTGCTCTGGTGCTGTTTGAATTTATTCTCATGAGAAAACTCGGCAGCAAACAGCTTATCAGGAAAAGTGCACATTTTATTTTTTAACTGAAGGGAGGAATCCACTTGCTGAGGACACAGCTGCATCTCCCTTCTCACCTGCAGCACAAATCACCACTGATGTGTGACCTGTTCCTGGGAGGCCACACAAGCCACAGATCGATGTACCCAGGCTGCAGGGAGATGTGCTGCTGTTCCCAGGCTGGGCGGCAGGGGAAGGATAAACCATTTTGTCCTGGTTGGCTTTTAAGGTGCAATTCACCACCAGTTTAACAGCTCAGAGATCAGCTCTCAGAAGGATAATTACTGCTGTGGGTTCCGTGTTTACAGGTTTGCCAGATAGTGTCAGACACCGTCCTGGGAGGCAGCAGAGGCAAAGCTGGGCTTGGCCTTTCTCAAATCCTCCCTTTGTTCACCTTTAGTTTATCTACAGCTCCAGCAAAACTGAAATCCCAGACAATGCAGCAAAAGTAGTATTTTGGTGAGAGTTGAAAGAGGCATTTCAAGCCACCCAGATCCCCCAGGCAGCAAGCCAGCACCAGCAATGTCACAGACCTATGCTGCTCCTGCACTGGGTTTCTCAAGTGAAAAAAAAGGATGCACAAGTGACCCCCATAGTCACCAAATCAGCCTCGGCCCCACCCCTTAATATACTGGGAGGTGGCCAGCTGGCACATTCACATGGAGCGCTTCTCCCACAGACACTGGAGCAGCAGAGTCCTTATGTCAGATCCAGCTCCACCTGCTCTCTGCTTGAGCTGCCACCCAGCCAGGACACACCTGCGGGCACAGGGAGCCCAAGAAACAGGACAAGTCACCCCTCCCCAGCCTGGGAGCACTGGCAGCTCCCATGCCCTGGCCATCAGTGTCTTACCCAGGCCCAGGATCTGAGAATGGCAGAGCCCCAGGAGCTGCACACAGCACTGCTGAGGTGGGGAGAGCACCAAGACTCATGTAAATACTTCACGGATTTTTTTTTTCCTCCCTCCAGATGGTGCAATTCAGAAAAATTGTTTTTAAATGATGCCCTGCAGAAACAGCGAGAGGCACAGCTAATAACAGGCATATTTCAGGTGAGCACTGACCTCCTTCCCTCCCCAGCCAGCTGAGGCATCCACAGCCCTGAAAGCACTTTGTACAAATCACCTGAAGCCTGTGAACTCGAGCAGACGGTCTCTAATTGGAACTGCAGCCCTGCAACCTCCTCCCACTGCTCGTTTATGTTTCCAGCAGGACTCAAAGATGGCTACAGAAAACAACTTTGATTCATTTCCGTGTTCAGTAAAATTCTTTTCCTTCCTTCTAAAGCCAAGTAACCACATGCATGTAGGAAAAGCTAACGTGACTGATGAGCCCAACTTATTTCCGCTTTAAAGCAGTCACAGAGACTGCAGCAACTAACAAGGAAAATCAACCTGGAGGCAATGGCCAGCTCCAAAGGGACAGATGGACGCAGGGACAGACACCCAGTGCAGAGCAGAGCCTGTGAGGCTCAGCCTCAGCATCCCCACACCCCAAAATGTGCTCACTAGCAGTGAGGTGCCAAAGAGCAACTTCAACGAGCCATTACATAAAAGCTTGAATTTTATTACAAGGAGATAGTTTAAAACCAGGAGTTGGAAAACATGGGCAGGCTCCATGGAGCCAATGCTGCTCTGAGCTCCCCACGGGGCACCAAGCTCCGGCTACAAACACACCCCCCCACTGCTCCTGTATGGATAGGCAGGAGCAGACAGGCCAGCCTCAGAAAAATTAAGATTTAACTTTTTGGCAATTTTCCCAGTACTGTAAAAAAAAAAAAAACAAAAACAAACACAAAAACCTTGTAAAGTAGGTCACTGCACAATATAGAACACTGGAGGAAACAAATTTAAACTGTAGGTGAAAATGGGCTCAGGGTCATCTTCAAACACAACATCCAGCTGTGGGCTGCTGGCGTGACCTAAAAGCCTTTCCTGCTCCTGGAGTATCCCACCACCACAGCACCAAAAAGCTTTAAGGCCACCTAAAGACAGCTTCATCCTCACTCCCTTCCTTCCCCTTCTCTAAGACAGGGACAGAGCACACCCCTTCCCCCTCTGGGTCTGTGACCACCATACCCACAGTCCCAGTCAATGATGAGGGAAATTGCTCATTCCCTTCCCCGTGGAAAGGCTGAGAGCACTTACCTGTGCTGGCGACAGCTTCCTGGAGCCCTCAGGTCAGGATCCTCCGGGCAGGGCAGGGCCGGACCAGGAGAACTCAGGAGCAGAAAGCACCTGTTCCCTGTTAAAGAATTACCCCTCCTCCTGCAGAGGCTTAAATAAAGGTGGTGGGCAAGCACCTACAAGGGGGGGGAGTACTGATTGCTTTAACAGAGGCACCTGGAAGCATCAGCCCAAGCACACTCACCTGCTCAGCATCAAGAATTTCCCTCGGGTTTGTACCAGGAGGGAAGCACAAAAGCTTCCCCTCTTTCTCTTTACCTCTGGACATGACCATGGGTAACCCCTAAACCACTGCAGTCTGTGGTGAACACCTGCCCCTTCCTGCACCTGCTCCAACCACACAAACACATTCAATTCCTCTGTAAATGAGGTTCATTATGATACTTTGATTTTCTGTACATAAATATTTGCAGAAGCTCTTTATCTTCTTCCTCAGAGTTGCATCTCTCTCCCTAAATGCCCAGTCAGCCTCCTTTTTCATAATTAAAAAATGCTGTAGGTTTAAAAAGTAATACCCAACCAGGTGTAACCAAGGAAGAAGCATTGCTGGCACAAGATGCACCTGGCAATGCCCCATCCCAGGCCCTCCATGTTTTGACTGGCAGGGAAGGGAAAGTTTCACCTGATAATTCCTCTCATATCCCTAGGAACCTGTTTTTCCTTTTGTCATGGATCACAACCAGCACAGTCCCTCCATCTGCCCAGGCTGTCTGGAATCCACCAGTGCACCCAGACCCGCCATGAAGTGTCCCTGCCTCCGAAGCAGGGGAATAGATTTGCCCTTTCTGTTCTTTTCAATTTTTGAAGCAAACAGTTCATTCTGCTGCTGTGCCAGTCACCCTGGGCTGTCTGGTCCATCTCCCTGTGACCTGGGAAGGGCTGTGAAGGTGGCAGCAGGTTGCTGCAGCCCGGGGCATTCGTCAGCACCGCACGTCACACCTCACCCGGACGGACACGGATCACCCTCTGCTCGAGGTTAAAAGCTTTTCCATTAGCAGCTTCGTTGGATGCATTTTGTAAAAAGATAAAGCACCATGAGAAAATAAAGCCTTGTCATTTCCCTCTGCAAATAATTCAGGGCTGTAATGAGAAGGAATCAATCAAGGCAGAGCACTTGGGTTGCAAGGTCTTTTCCGTGGTGTCAATGGGAAATGCGTATAAAACCCTGGCACTTTCACAGCCTCAGCATCATCTGCACAAGGCCAAGGTGCCAAAGGGACCCAGGCTGCACCTCTGCTGGTGTTTAACACAAATGAGAACCAAAGCAAAAGGAAGAGAAAAATAGGTGTGAGGTAATTCTACAGAAAAATTGGAGAATGTGCCACCAAAACAGAAAGTTTGTGCTCAGAGACAGACCCCGTGCACAGCAAGCACACAGCTCTGCCCCCGCTGCCTGGCACAGCTCTGGGAACCAGGGACCCAGAAAGAGGCTGGGAATGAGGACTGATTTTGGAGGAAACCCTTGTGGGGACAGAAGCCTGCGAGCATGAGGGCAGCTTGGCTGTGGAGTGGGGAGCAAGGGGCTGCCACGGCCATGTGCCCTCCAGCCCCAGGGATGGCAGAGCACCAGACCCAGCCGTGCTCCCTGGCGAGGGCACAGGGCAGTGGGGCTGTTTCACCTGCTGGGGTGAGAGGGAGCAATGCCAAGGCCCCCCCCCCTGGGGCTGGGCCTGTAACAGAATTCCTAAATTAAACCTCTGCAGCTTTATGGATTGTCTTGAGCAGCTGCTTCCTGACCAAGGAACTGCTGCCACAGGGAGTAAGAGGAGGAAGGGATGGGATGTTCCACATGCTCCTTGTCCCCCAAAGCTGGCAGCCCAGCGGGTTCCCTCATGCCTCCCCCCACACCCTCACTGTGCACTGAAAGCCACCCCACATTCCTGGAAATCCAGCTGTGCCTTCAGGTCCATAAGCCCTTTCTCAAAGCTGTGTCTGTAGCAGCAGCACACGGGCACACCTCCAGGTGAGGAAGAGAAAACCTGCCCCCCAGGGCACCCGGAGTACCTGGCTGAGGCAGCAGGCACAGGACTGACCCTCAGTGGGAAACTGCCTGTGCCTTTGGAGAACAAAGCACTTGCTTCCTGCACAAAACAAAGCCGGTTCCTGACATTTGGAACAATTTCTATTTCACACGAATGGTGTCTGGCAGTTAAAAAAAACCAACAGTGAAATGTACTGTGTGTTGCCCCAAAGACAGGGTAGGTGACCCGAGATAGCAGCAATGTCCCTCCAAATGTCACAAATGTTCTCACCACTTTCTGTTTACAAGGCAACAGCAAATGTGGGAGTTTTCCAGTGCTCAGCTCTGAACCTATCCTGCCTCCCGATGGCAACTCCCTTCTCCCAGTCCTGCCTAATGATCCTGGGAGCAAATGAAATTATTTTCCCTTTGAAAGGATCGAATCTTGAATATTTGTTATTTCTTTTGAAAATATTATATGACTTTTTTTAAGAAGGAAGACACTGTCATAGCATGATAGAATGGTTGGAAGGGACATTTAAGACCATCTAGCTCCAACCCAAATACCATCCACCATGTGCCCAGCTCCTTTAAAACCTGACTTTTAAAGAGTGCAGAAGATCTGGGCTGGGCTGCCAGGCCCCTTTATCTGGGCACTTTGGTTCTTCAGCCAATACAAACAAGAGCTCAATGTCATCAGATGGATTTAGACTGTCCTGGCTTAACTGGCCTCTTGCCTGTGTCCAGCTCTTGCCCACAGTGTCGGCTGGTCCAGGCTCTGGGCCAGACCAGGTTCCAGCCAGGTGCTCAGGTGAGCAGCTTATTCACTGGGAATAAAAACAAAACCAAGCTTCAGTCACATTCAGCAAAAAGATTTGACTGTGTAAACAGCCACGAGGCAAGAGAAACAGCAAATGCTCTTTCAAGCTTCTTCTAAAAACCCAGGAGGGTGATCACAGGCGCCCGCCCGCGGAGTGTCCTGGGATGAAGGGAGATGCACCAGGCAGCTGCCAGTTTGGAGTCAGACCCTCCTGTGCCCCCCAGCCAGAAGCCAAACATCCCAGACTCCCTGTCCCGAGGGCCAGCGCTCCCAGCTGCAGAGGGAGCTGGAACCGCAGCGTTCCCCAAGGCCCCGGCATCACTTCAAATCGGGCAACTGGTAAATATATGCTCCAAATCCTGCCACTCCTACTGGAATGTTTGTTCCATTAGTAAGACAGACAGGAAACAATTTACAAAACAACAAATAAACACAGTAAAAAATCACACAGAGCTGAAAGCTGGGAACAAGGAGTTTAAATGATGGGTTTAGTTCACGGCACAGCTACCCTGAACTGAATTAATTGCTGTCCTTGGAGCTGTCAGCTGCTGACAGAGTAGGAACAAGCAGCATGCATGGGGAGGGCAAACTTCCAGCTGTGCTTTACTGGGAACAGCATAACTGTGCAGCACGGGCCAGGCCAGGTTCAGCCCTGGGACACCACCTGTCATTACCTTGTCCCACTACGGACATATCAACTTCTCATCCCCATGCTGGTTTCTCCCTCCTACTCTGGGCTTACTCCCGGCTCCTCTCCTACTCAGTCCAACATGTGATCCAGCCGTGTTTCTCACAGGGTGATTCTGTGTCACACTTTTGCTTTTGCACCTTCTGTTCCACTCTGCTCCCAATTCCCAGAGATCCCCTTCCATGTCTCACCCCATCCTGGAGCTCCACCAAAGCAGCTTGTTAAATTCTGACATTGGTTTTGTTGCAGTTAAATATCTACAGCAGAAACCTGTTCCCGGGGAAACTATTTTCCTCAGAGCCAACTGTTCTGTTAACTGCTCCAATAACACATGTGCCATGTGCCACAGTTGTGGGCAAGCAGAGCTGCGCATGTCACAGCACGGAGGCTTTTTCCAGCTTTTGTGCTGATTCCCTCATGTTTTAACACACCTGTGAGGATCCGCAGCAAATGGAGGAGGGAGGACGATCATCAGCTGCTGGAGAAGGGAAGTCTGAAGGGAAAGGCAGCACAGGATCCAGAGAGGGGACATCTGTTCTGGTCTGTTTATTTTCTGTGTCTGAAAATGTCTGTCTTTACTTTGGTGTGCCACTATGCAGCAGGGAGGAATGTGTGGACCCACAGGATAAAAACCAAAGGCAGGTTATTCCTGAAAAATGTTAGAGATGGGTGAAGTTAACCACTCATTGGGATCGCTGGCATGTTGGATATGGTGACACCATCACACCTTGTGTCTCCATCACTCCTTCTGTCCAGCCAACAGGAGCTCCTGAGCTCTCAGAGTCACAGACTGCTCCCAGGGGAAACAGGGACACTCTGGAGCAGTGGGATAGCTTCAGCTCCAGCACAGGATATGGCCCTTGAAGACCTTCTCCAGAGCAGCACCTGGAGCAGGTTGGAGCTGCTCCATCACAGCCCAAGGCCCCCTGAGCCCTGGGGGTTGAGCTGAAGTGGTTCCACCACCCTGCCCACACTTCAGGGCCTCACACAGAGCACCACACACCCAGGAGAAACTTTCACCTCCTGTTCCTGGCACTGAGCAGGATGCAAATGGGCAACTTGGGCTGGATTTTACTGAACTTTCATTATTCATAAACTTCTATTTTGGAGCTGGGGGAGGACACAAATGCTTCCTACCCTTACTTCCAAAATCCAGAGTGATGCAAGACTAAAAATGCCAGTCCTAAAATTGTACATAGCAGTTCAAATACAAGCAATTTGATAATTTCCTCAGGCACACAAAGCAACAATGCAATAAAAATAAATATGCTAATGACTGTATTTAGTTTTGGCCATTACATTTCATAAATATTTACTGCTCAGTATTCAGAGTCCAAATTCACAAGAATCAGTTACCAACCAAAACAATAGAGATGAAGGAAAAGCGTTTTGTTCTGCTGTGCCAATACAAAACAGGCCCATTTCCCATAGACCCTGTCAGGCTCCACAGGCAAGCATTCCCCACGGAGGGACCATATTGCACAGCCAGGGAAGTGAGGGTTTGGGGACGCACAGCCATGGGGGATTGGTACCTGGCCACAGCCCATGGCTGAGCTGTGCCAGCACCACTCACACACCTGTCCAGCACCACACACACACCTGTGCAGCACACACACACACACCTGTGCAGCACCATGCACACCTGTGCAGCACCACGCACACACCTGTGCAGCACCACACACACACCTGTGCAGCACCACACACACCTGTGCAGCACCACACACACACACCTGTGCAGCACCACACACACACCTGTGCAGCACCACACACACACACCTGTGCAGCACCACACACACACACCTGTACAGCACCACACACATATCTGTACAGCACCACACACACACCTGTACAGCATCACTCACACACTTGTGCAGTGCCACACACACCTGTGCAGCACCACGTTCATTTACCTTGAGAACAGGAGAGCTGAGACCATTCAACACCGAGATAAGCAGGACCACAGTACTCAGGTGTAGCACAAGGAAGCATCCACAAAGAGTTTATATCACGTCTGACAAAATAAAACAAAACACAACCACCCTGAAAAGCACAAATACCATGATTGTGTTTTAAATTAATGGGTTCAAATTTCCCCGACGAGCAAACACAAACATCAACAGGGCTGTTTCTACAGTGTGGGGTCACCCCAACTCAATGCAGGTGACAAAGATGGTTTGTGCTGATCTGAAGGTTAAACAGAAAGTGTAAAATAAAACTATCCCAATGCTGTGTGAGGGACTGATGGAACAGAAGCACAAAAGACACTCCCTGTCAGAAGCTTTGCTTGCACCTGATCCCTTCCTTTCCAGGTTTCTTCTATTCAGCAGCCATAGGAGAGAAATACTTTCTGAAAGATTTCTAATATATGGAAAACTTGTACTGAGGCAGGTGTTTATAGCTGAAAATAATCATGTTGGTAGGGTATAATAACCAAATATTCCCAATATAGTGACCGGAACTGCAGCAATGAGCGGCTGGAGCAGTAATACACCTTGGCTGCAGCAGCTCTGGAGAAGGAAACCTCTCCCCACAGAATTGAACAGCACATGGGGTGTGCTCGCACCTCCCTTGATGAGACACAAAGCAACCGGGTGAGTTGGCAAGTTCTTGAGTCCTCATGGCAACCAGGGCTATTTTGGTTCTGCTGCTCTGTGTTCTCTTACCCAGTTCTCAGTCTCTACGGATTACAGCGCTCATGCACAGGAAGGTGCTGTTCCCCAGCCTACCCTTGTTCCTCCATGATTTTCACCATCAATATTCCCTTAATCAGTACGATTCCTTCATCTTTTGTAAAAGATTTTGCAGTCTGAGGTCTTCTCTTCTTCCAGCTGGGCATATTAAACTCTCTTTCCTCAGTAAAACAGTACTGGTGAAGTTCAGCCGTGGAATTCTGAAGGAAATGAAGACATGCAGAACCAAGGAAACTCAATACAAACACTTTTTCTCCTGCAAAAGCAGAGAAAATAGGTTTTAGAGGTTTATTAGGAGGTAATCAATAGCCATTTACTCTTGTTCTGAAGCTAATTTAGGAGTTGACCAAATCTTCCCTCCACAGATAACCCCTGAAGATACTACTTTTCAATAAAACTCCTTAGACAGAACCAATATCTTATTTTAACCTCATGTGTGTTCCTCGGAAGTCACTGGGTGTGCAAGAACGAACAATTCCAGGAACACCCTTGGGATTTCCTCTGTAATGAAGGAAAGGAATATTGAAATGAAGTAAAAATGCCATCAGGGGATCATGAGGGGGAAATCTTCTCCAGGACTGATCTGTGGAGAAAGGAGGAACTACCAACAAATGAATCGTTAATCACAGAAAAATACAGGTTGAATCTGAGGGTTTTGTTTGCCTGGGAGGAGTCACGAGGCTCAATTTTGCCCTGCGTTCTGCCCAGGCTGCAGAGACCCCCACAGCCAGACATTTCCCTATGCTGAAAGCAATTTGAATTTGATGTTCAGTACAAGCAGCTTCCTACTTGGTGAAAAGCAAAAAGTACTCGCTGTAGATAAGAAAATCCACCCCATCCCTCCCTCCGCCCCTTTTCAGCTCTGTGTTTGTGCTTAAACTATGATTTACCAACCCTACCTTTAATGTGTGGGTAGATCTTTTGGGCTGGAACAAAGCCAGAGCTCAGCTGAAACCCATGAGGGACTAAGGCTAACCCTCGTGTGCTCTGTGTGAAAATCAGTTCCTCCTCTGTGCCTGTTCTCTGCAGAAGGCAAGGAGCAGTACCTCAGTCCATCAGTCTAAACTGGACATGCCCCCGTATACAGGAGGAAGCACTAATTGACATCAGTGAAGCCTCAGAGGTTTGCAAAGGAGTTGCTTATGGAATCAATCATGTTTGCAGTGTGACAACAGCGTTCTCTGTATTTCTCCTCATAGCACTGCAAACTTTCAGGCAAAATGATGTTGAGGAAGAAAAGGGGAACAAGAGGTCTCCATTAAATGAATAAAATAGGAAAGGGCAGGTAAAGCCATTACCCAGTATCTTTTCAGCAAGGAACGACTAAATCAAAGCCTAATCAATATATTCCTTTCAACTAAAGTTCAAACACTTAAATCTCAGCCCCAGGAGACCTGGCTTAAAGGAGCTAAATTTACACTGCTCAGAGGGCAATGATGCACTTGCAATGCAGAACAAACATCACCTGCCCATTAAACTCTGCACCTCCACAGCTGCAACTAAAAGCCTCCCTGATGGACAAGCCATGGAGCAGTGTTATTGTCAAGGCATTCAGCTTCTGCGGGAGCCACTCTGCCATCCATGTCCACACATGGCCCTCTCCACTGTGACACCCCACAGCAGCAGAGCCCAGCAGGTCCCCAGGGCAGGAGTGGCTCCAGGGGACCCCTTCAGTGAAGGCCACCTTGTCACTGAAGCCCCCAAGGACAAATTGTCCCAGCAGCAAGGTGGCAGGATCCTGAGGGGAACACGAAATGGCAGCCTCAGCTACTTCCAGGACCACAGCCTTGGCTGGGCAGCCTGTGTTTGTACCTGGAATATCTGCCAGGAGCCAGACCAGGTGACAGGGACAGAGAGCTCATACCACACCTGTAGCACACCCCACACCCTCCCCAAACCCTGTGGGTTTTCAAGAAGGGGTTAAGGGCTGCACAGGACCAGCACCCACAGCCTGTGTGACTGTGATGAAGGCAATGTGTATGTGGTGCACCCTCACCACCACATCCAGCACAGCAGCAGGGCCACATTATACAGGCCAGCAGAACGCCTTATGTTGTCTCTGAAAAGAGCACTTAATACCTTTCCTTCTTCTTGCAACCATGACAGAAACACTGTTGAGTTCAATATTTGTTACCTGAACTCAGTGTTTAACAAACACCACATCCTGCCGTCAATTGCCACCTCCTCATGTATTGAAGTCAAGCAAAAAGAAACCAAGTGAAAGTGGCTGAAATGTTGCAGCACTTAAGAGGGAAGGGATAAATCATCAATCAACATAACAAAAGTTTCTTCCTACAAAATGCTTCTTTATTGTGTGGCCTTACCTTGGCTCCTAACTGCCCTCATAACTTGTCACTGTCCTGCTCCACTGCCAGGGAGCTCATTATTTGGGCACATACAAGCTAATTCAGCCAGTTTTTAATAAGGTTTTAAAACCTCCCATACACAATGCTGACTTTCAGGGCCACCACTTCTCCTTCTGGGCTGGAAACTTCACCCAGACTTTGCCTGCAGACCCCAGAGCCTCCTTTTCCCTCTCAGAAGGAAGCTGGGCTCTTACCAGTACATTTAGACTGGGCCGTACTGGTAGCTGGGATTTACTGGCATATCTGCTGAGACTTGTGAATTATTCAGGAGGAAAGCTGTATTGGCAATAATGTGGGTGCACATCATTCATTAATACCTTTTCTGAACAGATAATAAAAAAATAATCACAAATGCTGTAATGTCCACTCAAGTGCACTATGACTTCTACAAACAAAAGCAAGGCACTAGAACTTTCTCTCATATATTTTTGTTCAGAGTTGGAATAAAATAAGAGAAATGTGACAAATATGATGAGTCATGAAATGACACTGGCATGCTGCTAGGCATTAAAAAAACCCCACCCTACCCACAGAAAAGGCTCATATCTCACTTTCAGAAACAATTATTAAAAAAATCAGTGCCTTTGGTGTCCCTAAAGAGTTTTGCAAAACATAACTTTTCCTTCTGTTTCTATAAAATGAAGATATTTAATCTGGACTGTGTGAACACCTGAGCTTTATCATAGCCATTCACAAAATTTAATGTTCATACAGTATTTTCTCCTGCTCGTCACGCAGCTGATCCCCTACTCCATTTCCTGGCCCCTCACACTGCTGCCTCCCACTGATCCCTGACTCCCTTATCTCCTCTGAGCTCTCCAAACAGACGGATGCAGAAATGCAGTGCTGCTCGGATCAAGGACATAAAACAGGAATCAGAGTTTGTCTCTGCAAACAGCATCCTTACATATTCCAACCAGTTACACCACCTGCAAGAAAGGCAGTGCCTGTTGGTCAGACCAGCAGGAAGGAGCCAGGTCACAGGGTGGGAGATGAGGAGTAAATGGAAGCCTGGGGTATATTTATCAATCATTGTCATTTGTGCAATGGATATTTTAATGCTTTCAGTATTATCACTGTACTGCCATTGATCACATTTGGGTAAAATGTGCCTCAAACCCACAGCTGAGGCAGGGAAGGATTCCTACGAATCAGCCTGGAAGGAATGGAATGCCCAGATCCGCCTGCTGCCTGGGGGAGATGGGTGCTGTGGAGGTGAGAAGGTGAGCAGCTATACCAGACCTGTGCTTGTATTTTCCTTTTTTAACAGATCTGCAGACAGAGCCAAAATTGCTGAGGGATTTCTGCAGCCCTGTAGAGACCCCATGAGCTGGTCTGTTTTATCCACTGGTGTTTTACCCGCTGGCTCTGCACTGTCACACCCGGCCCAACGCGTGTCACTGCTCCCGGTCACTGCTCACACCAGCACAGCTGCTACGGCTCCTTCTTTTCTTTTAAAGCCACAACACACAGATCTCATGGCTACAAAGAACAAGCAAGTGAATAACCAGCCATGCTGTTTGAAACACATTTCCATCTGCAGCTCAGGACACAGAATCCAACACAAACTTCAGAAGCACCAAGGAGAGGTTGGGGCTGCTGGGCTCTGTGCCAGCCCAGAGGAACATCCACAGGGACCACAGGAGCTGCCAGGACGCTGCTACAGCCACTTGAAAACCAAACCAAACTTCAACAGAATTAACTCATTCCCCATGAATAGTTAAAGAGTGGCACAAGGTGTGACCTGAACTGTGGACATCTCTGTTCATCTGAAAAACAAATTTCTGCATTAGATAGCTGAAAAAATGAACAGTCATAGTAAATATCAGTTCATTAAAGTCTCACAGTACATAAGGTTCATGAACTCAGCCATGAACACCTCACATTTTCAGGCACATGCAGATGCTTTCATTTATCTGAAACAAGAGGCAAACCGGAATAGCGAGGAAAAGCAAAGAAAAAGGGACAAAAGACCCCTCTTAATTTCTCTTTAAAAAGGTTTAGTTAAATATTCATTCCTTCCCCTTCTTGCTCCTTTTTCATCAGGTGTAAATCTTAAACATTCCACACAGCACGACCTGAACCCAAAACCTATTCAAGGCACAAACTTTCAGAGAACAAGCCTTCAACAGGACCCCATTTCCCAGTGAACACTCCGGGAGATGTGGCTGTTAGACCGGGTTCGTCAACATGACATGGCTCCCTGAAATGAAAGGCTTTGGAATGCTGGCTCCCTTGGGACGCTCCACTGGAGAGCTTTTATCCTTATTCATAATCCTCACTGAGACAGAACTACTGAGGAGCCAGAACTGCTGGAGGGGGATTGACTGGGGCTGCTGTAAATACATCCGACTGCAAAAACCATCTAATGTTACTGGAGAAAGATGCATGACATGATATAAATTCCTGGGGCCTACTTTTTACTACTTCAGTGTAAAGGTGCTACAGAAGCACAAATTGTTATTACAGTATTAGCTGGTACAACGAGGCATTAGGAAGAAGAACTGCCTCAATGCCTGAGGGAAATCAGGAATGAGAATGAATTACAGAAACTGATACAGTCATACATGCCCTGTTCTAAAATGTATTTGAAATAAAACGATTACCATAATAAAAGTAAATCCATTTCTGTTCTGCTTGTTCTCTGTAGACAAAAGAAAAGGTCAAACATTTTTTTCACCAATTAAAAGATGTAAAGAATCAGGACTTAAAATATCAATTTAATTTTGAGCCCAGATGATCTGATGATTTGAAAAAAATTAGACTCTAATTCAGGGAAGAAATTCAAGCAGTAAATACTTACTTTCCTCACACCTTGTTTCAAAGATGATTGAGCAAGTGTTTCCAACAGAGAGCTGAGCAAACCTGCTCCATAACTGATGTCCTGCCTGTCTGTGTGAACTCTGTCCTAAGAAAAAGAAACAGAGCAGAACACCCTTTCCTTTTGCTGTCTGCTTAGTAACCGCTGAGCAAACTCTACATTAGAAAGTTGGTGTTTGATCCCTGAGGAGGGGATTCATCTCTTCCCCTCATATTCTATATGACAACCCCCAAGGTAAGTGTAATGAGACAGAGGAGCATCGGCATAACAAAGGGTCTTCCAGGGCCAGCGCTGCCAAAGGTCCAGCAGGACCTTCTCCAGGAGGGACACCCACTGAGGGGGGACACCCCAAGAGTCCTGACCCAGAGGGCCCTGGGAGGGGGGACAAGCAGCCAACTCCAGAACCACGAGAGCCAACACACATACACAGTGAAACCTGTGTGATTCAGAGCCCTCAGGACATCATCCCACCTGAGCTACAGAGGGGACAGCAGGAAGAGGACCCCACCTCTGTTCCCAACACACAGGAACCTGGCAGCACTGGTGCCCTGGGTGGCCACAGCCATGGATTATTATTATTCCTGTCTGTGCTGTTGGGTGAGAACAAAACCGTGTGGAGTTCAAGGGGCTGCTGAAGGTGTGCAGTTCCCCTGACCCCAGAGGAACAGCAGCACTAAACACCCACCACTGCACCCACCTGGGGTTTATTAATCCAGTTTGCAGTGCCACCATTGCAGGTGACAGGAGAGAGAAGTGCAAGGAGGATATTGAATCTGGATTGATCTCCATGGCAGGCAGCTGGCAGGGCTGCATCGTTACAACACAGGCACAGGGAGAAGTCTATTAATGAGCTCCAACTACTAAATTATTGACTAGTTAAGTACTGCAAATTTGGTCTAATTGTTTTCATGATGGGAGTTTAATTAAAGAGTCTTTTGTATAAAAAGTCTAGCAATATCCTTGTTCAGATAGTGTCAGGGAGAGTTTCCAAAGCCTGCCTGGCTTTCAAAACCAAATTAAAAGTTACATCCAATGCAAAGCTCTTCAAAAGAGGGAGCTTCTGTGCAGCAGAGCGTTTTAATTCCCAGCTCCAGCTGACAAGCCCTGCTCCTGAACCATGTGCACCTCTCCCATCAGGGAGACAACTCACCCTGCACTCACTGCACCATTGAGACTGCAGCTCCCTCAGGCCACGGGAAATGAGGGAAGGGCTGGGCAGTAATGAGATGGCAACTGAGGGGTAGAAAACAATGAAGTGAATAAATGTTTTCAGTGAGGAGGGGGAAAGCAGTCAAACCAAAACACTGAGGGACAGCAAACCACACCAAAAGTTCAAGCTACACAGAGTTACTCTACTGCGGAAAGACAGGTATCACCTGCCCAGACACAGAAATTTGGTAGTTCACAACTTCAGCATAAATCCAGGGGACTTTGGCCACCAACTTTCCCTTCAGCTTGGCACCAAGGACCCTGCCCAAGTGAGCTTGTACTTTTAAGTAACACATGCCTTTAGGGCAAGGGCAGGCAAATTCCTCCAGAAATTGTCCCTAACTTGAACACAGACACATGCAGATGGAGGGGAGTAGTTGACAAGACACAGACTGGTGCATTTTTGATTTCTGAGCAGTGAAGACCAGAAAACCCGGAGCCCTCTCAAGATGCATCTGATGACAGTGCTGGAGAGCAATGGGGCAGTGGCAAGAGTTCAGCCAAGACAATAACACAGGTGCTTTCCAGCCTCCAAATATACAGATATGCCTCATCATACCTTTTTCCATGGTTCATAATTTATTTATGGTAATGACTGTTTGCTGCTAGATCTTTTCAGACATTTATATTCTCTGCTTGGAAGCACCCCCAAGAATTCACTTGACAAGAATATGGAGCAGTTGGCAGCATTAAGTCCACATTTATTTAGGGCAAAATAACTGCCTGACACTAAGAGGAAGAATTATGCTGTGGTTAAATTGCCTGCTTGGGACTAAGCAAGTGCCACTTCAATTGCCCCAGTTCCATCAGCGACACGAGGAAGGTCACAGTCTCCCTCTCCTGGCTTGCAGTTCTCTAGCTCAGAATCATAAAGGATGTAACTGTCAATCTCAACCTGGATAAGCTTGTCCATGCCTATGGATGAGGGTCTGCTCAGTGTCTAAGCCACGGGTGTCTGCAGGGACCGGATTTGTGGTTTGATCTCTTTCAGCATGTTGGTCTACAAAGCATCTGGACTGAAGCCAGCACAGTTGTAACTTCACCTGGCAGGGCTGAAATACTCCGGATTCCCACCTCAGGTTACATCACTTTTGCAATGCTGGTCTCTCTTTAGGGGCACAATGTACAATTTTCCCTAACTGTGTGTTTCCTTGTTTCTCTCCGGTTCAATCATACAATCATGTGCCTACTGATGTTACACGCTTGGCACAATTCCTTCATCTATTCCCACACAAATGTCACTGCATGTCACTAAGTGCAGAAATTTCATGCCTGTTTTTCCAGCCAGCCAGTGCTCAATCCAATTACCTCCAGGACTTCTGAGGAGGTGACAGTGGTGTGCTGTGCACACCTGGCTGTCCTTGGTGCAGCCTGGGCAGGGCATCAGGGCTGAGTGAGTGACCAGTTACAGTAGTTAAGAGTCTCTACACAAACAGGACCAACATTCACAACTGCAGTGAAGCTCTGGAAGAACCAAAAAGGACAGAGGGGACAAGCAAACTTTTGAAATAAAGCAGTTTTAAAAGCCAGAGGAGCGTGTCCTCCAACAGCAGCATCCTAGCATGGGGCTTTCAAAAATGCCTGAGCCACAAGGGATTCAGTTTCATCTGTAGTTGCTGGTTTTTTTTCCTTAAACATCTGCAGAGCTTTCTGAAGTCACGTGGACCTTGCTGGACAACACTGCCACCCTTCCCAGGGAACAGCACCAGGCAAAGGCAACGAAGAATTACAAGAGACACCAGAACGGAGTAAGAATTAATGGGGTTGACATCAGCTGGAAATAAATCTTTTTTTTTTAAAGACAGTCACATGTATCACATACCTCCTCATTTCAATGCTACAGGAATTAGAAATTCCACTCTGATCCTGCTGTAAATGTGCATCCAGACGTTTCTAGGTTCCGCTCTGCACAAGTGTGTGTTTCTCCCAGGCAAAGCCCCATGGCAGCTTATGCCTCCAGGGCACAGCAGGCAACCACCGGGGAAAGGAAATTGTTTGGGAAGGAGCATCCCATGCCAAGGGCTGGCAAGCAGGAGGGAGCTGATAATTTTTAAACTTCTGTCCAAGCATCTGTTGGTAGATGCGAGAGCAAAGCAAAGGCTCTGCCTCACCTGCTGTGCAGGCCAGCGGGCAGCCTGCTCTGACTGCAGAGCAGCACAGAAAATTAATTTCCAGCAATTATTTGTGCTCTGGCCAAAGAACCCAACCTCGCATGTGAACAAGCCAGAGGAAAGCTACAGGACGCCTGCAGCTGCTGCTTCAGATGCATTCAAGGGCCAAAGAAATTGTTATTCAGACCTCAGTCACTCTAAGCATTCAAAAGGCAACAGAAAGCCCATTTTCAGGGCTCTGGGCCTGCAGCAACAGCCCTGAGTGGGCACAGGGGCTTTGCTGCCCAGGACTCCCCAGGCTGGGTTCTCCCAGCTCTCTCCCAATTCTCCCAGTCTCCAGACTCCTTGCTCGCAGGCACATACTGTGTCCATGCCACACAGTGAGTTTTCAGAGCCGTATTTCTTTTCTGCATCCCCAGCCAAGAGTCCTCTTCCAAGTAGATTTCAGGCCTGGGAAAAAGGAAGAATTACAGCTTGGGGGTGGGGGGAAAAAGGAAGGATCAGTTCTCAGTATTTGGAAAGCATTAGCAGCCTCAGAGGGCAGGACTGAGGATTCTGGAGGGCATGTCAGCCAGGTGAGCCAAAACAAGAGCACTTGGCTTCCTCAGCCACTACCAAAGGCCATGCCAATGCACTAAGGTTCAGGGAGCCACTCAATCCCCAGCCAGACCTCCCAGACCCCTGCAGGTCACCTCATCTGCAGCACTTCATGCTTTCTGTCCTCTTGCTGGCAGTCAGTTTAGGACAAGGAAGGAAAAAAGGAGACTATTCCAAACAATTATGTGCAAGGCAGCCCAAGCTGCCACTAGACCAGGCAGCAGGGGAAAGGCTAGGAACTTCTCTTTAACAGTAACTCTTCCAATTTTGGGGAAAAAAAGAAAAAGAAAAAAAGAAAAAGAAAAAAAGAAAAAGAAAAAGAAAAAGAAAAAGAAAAAGAAAAAGAAAAAGAAAAAGAAAAAGAAAAAGAAAAAGAAAAAGCCATTAGGAAATGTGATCCTTTTAAACAAGACAAACCACAGTGAAGCATTAAGGTTTTACAACTTGACTAAATTACCTTTCTTAAAATTTCAGGAATTACTTTCTGGCATGTTGCAGTTCTCCAGTAAATAATCCTCATACACAAACCTGATGAGACAAGAGAATCAGAAGGGAAGAGTCACAGCAGCATATATTACCATTTTTTAAATAAAAACAAAGAATTGGAAGACTTCACAGAACAGCAAATGTGCAAGCAGAAATGCTGGCAAATTACAAAGCACTTGGGAGGGATTTTTGATTCTTTTCTAGTATTTTTTTGAAGTATAACCCAGTACTGCTTCTGCTTTGCCAGACGGCTGTAACAAGGCTGCCATGGGCTCTCTGTGCTCTGCCTCAGGAGGGCACCTGCATCCATCCAGCACTGCAATCCGGCCCACCCTCACCCAGCACATGGTACGAACATTTCTCTGGCATTTACAGTGGTGCCCCTTGGCCTCAAAGCATTGCAGCAGTGCCAGTGCCAGTGCCAGGCTTGTGTGGGGACACGGGACTCTTCCACAGGCAGGGCAGGGTCTGGCAGGACTCCCTGGAGAACCCTCCTCCAGGCGGCACCGGGCGGACAATGACTGGGGTGAGAGAAAAGCTCAGGGAACTGAGCGACCAGCCCACCATACGGACTGAGCTTTAGTTTAATCCTGTCCCCACCCCACTTGCTATTCTCAGGCTCATTCTTTGGGCGAACACACTGTGCACAAGATTTGTAGAGCAGCCCTCTCTCATCACACACTTATTTTTGTATTGAGTTGGACCCAGTGACAAGGACAAAACTATCTATTAGGAAACAAATTACAGTTATTTAGTATCTACAAAAAACGACTGTCTTTTAGAATCACTTTGCCTTTTAATATTTAATGACCCAGATCAAGAACAGAACGCTCCTGGAGGAGCAGCCAGCTGGCAGGCAGCCCAGGGGAAAGACTTCTCTGGGATCAGGGATCACCTTCTCAAACAGCTGCGTTTGGTGGGATCTGGGAAATAAACTTCCTAGGTTTTGGTTTCAGAACTGGAATGAACACATGACACAGATAACATGAAGCATCTCCACAAGCACAGAGCAGGACAGCATTCTCAGGAAGAGCCGTTTTCCTGCACCTGAAGAGAACAGCAGTGGCAGCACTGACACTCAGCATTCTCAGTCTCAGGACACCCTCATTAACAGTTTGCACAGAAAGAGCACAAACCAGGCATTAAACCTGAGCTGCAAACCAGAAGACATCTCTAAATGCATGACAAGGAATTTAGGGACTAAAACCATAGGGATTAAAGCATATGGGACTAAAAATATAACGTCTGTGAGTTGTTAAATCATCCCGAACAAGTATTTGATTGCAGTTCCCATGCTAGGAAGAAAGAGGGTTAATTTCCCTGCCAAGTCCTATGGCACTTGTTTCCCACGAGATGCCACATCTCTTAATATATCCTATACATTGTATAGGCTGCTGTAGGGCACCCTCCAGTGTAAGAAATGGATACTCAAAACAGGATTCCTGAGGATGAACAATCAGTTTTGGACATTACAGAACTCTGGCCAGGAATGAGACACTGAAGGTTACAAGAAGCTCACTCTCCATTGCAAAAAGCAATCAACACTCACCTGAATAATGAACTCCATATTGTAAAGCACGAGGTAATTTACTGATCTCGAGTAGTGCTCAAACATTACTGTGACCTCCATGCTAATACAAATGCCAAGCTGAAGAAATACTGCCCATCAGTCTGGCACAAAACAATACATGAAGCTCAAGGAAAGGCGGGGAAATTGCATTTTAAGGCTAACTCAGTTATGTAATGCAATTATATACTGAAATTATAGGTGCTCAAAAATTCTGATATAACAAAATTCTGATGTGAAAGAAATCTTGAGTTCTAAGCTAAAAAGGTAGACAACTCCAGAACAGGCTGTTCAATAACCAAGCTCTACTATTTCTTCTTGCGGCAGAATACAAGTTAATTTTAAAAGCACAAGGTTTTCAAGTCCTGTTCTATACCGAAATTGGAGGCTTCTCCATGACGTGCTGCTTTGAAATGGCAGTAGTGGCATAATTACATTATCGATGTAACTTGCACTCTCCGAGGCCAAATCATGTGAAACAAAGAGCCATTTACATAAATCTTTCACTAAATAGCAGGCTCTATCACCCCAGTATTTAAACAGAAATAGACTAAATTTCCTACACAGCACTGTGAAATAGCTTTACAAGTCTACAAGTAGATACAATGGCCGGAAGAGCCGAACAGCCCCAAAAACGGAGTATCCAGCCAGGCACAGCCGCCCTGCACAAGGTCCCGTTCCGCGGGGAGTGCAGAGCCGAGAGCAGCAGAGAGCAAAGCCCCACAGCCCTGCCTGACTCTGCCCCAGCCCCGGGGACAGCAGTGCCACGGGGGTGACACAGCGCTCCCGCCCGGGAACAGCTGTCACCGGGTCACACGGGGCACTCCCTGGCCAGGGGCGAGGGCTCGGGGTGGCGGGATGGGATGGACTGTCCACCCGCTCCCGACACAGGTCCCGGGAGCTCCGGAGGCACAGCCACTGTCCCCTTGGACCGAGGGAGGGACCGGGGCAGCGACTGGGGCAGGGACTCTGGGGCAGGGACTCTGGGACAGGGGCAGGGACGGGGGCAGGGACGGGGGCAGGGACCGGGGCAGGGACCGGGGCAGCTGCCGGGGCGGCGGGACGGGCAGGTCGGTCAACCTAAACCTGAGAGTCGCCGGGGCAGGGCCGGCACCCCCGGTCCCCTCGGCACCCCCGGTCCCCTCGGCATCCCCGGTCCCTTCGGCATCCCCGGTCCCCTCGGCACCCCCGGCCCGGCCGGCCCTGCCCCGGTACCCGCGGTCCCCCTCCCCGGTACCGCCGCCTCACAGTTCGGGCAGCAGCGCCATCCCGTGGCCGACCCGCAGCGCCGCACCCGGGGTCACCCGCCCCCCGTCCGGGCTGAGGGACCCCGGGATGAGGGACACCCGGGCTGAAGGGACATCCCCCAGCTGAAGGGTCCCTCGCCCGCCTCATTCCGGCCGCAGCAGCATCCCTGGCCCTCAGCAGCAGCCCTGGCCGTCAGCTGTGCAACCCCACACACCATCCCTCAGAATGCCAAACCCTGGGAAACAGGGACAGGTATCCCCACAAAGCACTCATGCTTCTCCTAAAAACGTCAATGAGCTCCTGCAGTAAATTTCAATGAGCTCCTGTAGTAATTTCTTTCTAGACTGTTTATATTTCAGGGACTTTCTTCCCCCATCACACTGAATGGACCCAAACAACCCCCCAAAGCTGACTTTGCCTGTATCCCATCCATAGCCCCGAATTTTTGTCATCCTGCTTCTGGTCACAAGTGTTCCCTGAAGGTTTCACAGGTGCAGAGCTGCAAGCACAGCACCAGCACATGAAGGTTGGGGAACACCAGCCCTCCAGCCCCCAAACCCCTTGGCACCCCAGCACGGGGGTCCCAGCAGTTCTGGGGTCACCCCTTCCTTGCCCTGACCAGAACTGACCCTTCTCCCCTTGCAAAATCCCAACAAATAAAAATACACCAAGAATTCCTGCACTCCTGCTTGCCTTCCTGCAAACACATCGATTGTTTTCTACAAACAACAACAAGCAGAATTGATCGCATTGGTCATTATTCTGAATCCAGGGAATTAAGACCCTGCATACCTTTGCTGACTGGAAGGTGTGCAATCATTTATAGCAGCAGCAGTTCCCAGCCACAGCAGCATTTCTCAGAAATTGTTGGAGGGGAATCTCAGGCCACTCAGGTGTGTTCCAGAGCAGAGAGAAATCACTGCAGCTCACACAGGATAATTTGTATAAAACCAAAACGTTTCAAAGCAATGAAGGGCCGGGTTTACATGCAAGATCAAATGGAGCCCACGTAAATCAAAATGACAGCCTCAGAGACTTGCAAAAAATAATAATGTTTAAATTCATAAATATTCTGATTCTCTCTTTTTTAACTGCAGAGGGATGAGGCAGTGATACTGCAAATTCAGCTAAAGCTTTCCAGATTCCTCCACTTGGTTACTGCTTGGGAAGGATGGTGGTTGTGAATGAATGTAAATTAAAAACCCACTGCACAGATTAGTCACTGTGATAAAAATCAATAAGTACAAAAGCCTTTCATATACAGACATTTCAAAAACAGGTCAATTCATTACACTTGAACTAAATCTTCGGTTCCCAGTTCACAGGCTCACTTTAAAACAACCTAAAGCTAAAGGCCACCCAAAAACCCTCAAACCCCACAGTGGCACTTTCCAGTGTCCCAGCATCCTCTGTGCTCCATCCTCATGGATCACAAGTTGCAGCTGATACAAAACGCTGCAGTTGAGGCCACATGTGGGATTTCCGTGGGCCAAGAGATGTCTTGGCATAAACATGCCCTTGAAGAACCCTGACAGCTTTGGCTCTGGTCTCCTCTGAGAGCTCGTCTGGTTGCACCTTCCCACCCTGCTTTGCAGCATAACAACATTCCGAGGTTCCACCTGCAGAGTCACAACAGACAGAACCAGAGCAGGAGCCCTGAAGTCAACTTTAACTAAGGGGTTTATGAGTAACTATGGCACTTACCTCTTCAATCCTATCACAGTCCGCATTAAAACCATGCAGTGCACTTTGCTCCACGTACAAACAAGGATTGTTTTAACCTTCCTGCTGTGCCCTCATGGCTGTCACCGTCAACATCCCTGCTCAGCTCCAGCTGCCCTTCCCGAGTCACACGGACCACAGGAAACCATTCCAGTTGCATTTCTGCTCTGGTTCAAATCCTTCAAAGGAAAAGCACCAGCCCTGCTGCTCCTCTCACCTCGGACTGCCAAACACTCAAGAAAAACCAGCTGCCTTCTCTTTCCCAAGTTTGCTCCGAGCTTTCCCCCGCGTGTTTGGGAGCACATCCATCGGTTGGCCATGGTGTGGCAGCCAACTACACGGGTGGAGAATCCGGCTGCCTGAGCCTGCCAGACACAGCTCGGGAGTTCCGCAGGAGGGCGAGAAAATAAATGCTTGCTTTTTTGCCCTTGTTTTTGCTTTTTCTTTAAAGAAACCGTTAAATGCATCTTTGCACATTCCTGTTCTAAGGCAAAACAACAACAGTTGTAGAAGATTAACAGAAACAAAAGAAATAGACTCCAGACTAAGCATCTTTGCCTGTATTTACTGTTCAAGGTTGCAGCACTTGTGAGGATATTTGGATTTTTCCTTGGTAAAAGATTTTCACATGCAGGAGACTTTGATGTTCAGTACAGGGCATTACACCACTGCAAGGGTTTGCTTCCATTATTGAGCCATCAAACACTAGAGAAAAAATAAGTGGTAAATTAAACCAAAACCTCACCACCACATCTTTTAGAGATTCCTGTATCTCATCCGTTATTCCCTCACGAGATAGACACTTCAGCTGACCCCACCAAGGTCACGTGCAGAAGCCTGGTGACTTCAGCAAGCCCAGTGTTGTCTTTACAGGCTTTCAGCAAACAGGAAAAACTTGTTATTTCTTGGCAGAAGCACAACACATCATCTATCACTCCTACCCTGACCCATAAACCAATTTCAGTTTTCAAGGATCTGACAATTTTTGATTTAAGGTTATACAGCAGGAGGTGTTCTCTGCCTCCCAGCACCCAGGACAGCAGCAGCAGGGGCAAGGTTGCACCTGGGGAGCAAGGCTGCCCCGCACAGGTCGTTGTGGCACTGCCCAGGGTGCCAGCAAGCGCAGGGGACTCTGCTCACGAGAGATGGGCCACAGCCCCAGGCAGATTTGTGCCTCTTTGAGCTCGTGACAGAATCAGGCTGGAGCAGGGGAGTGTTGGCTGCGAGGGCAGTTTGGCTCAGCTCACACCCTGCACCCTGTGCCGCCCACCCAGCCCAGCTCTGGGAGCCTCTGCAGCAGAAATAAAAGCAGCAACATGTGACAAGTGGCCTGTTACCTCAACAGCTGCCTCACCACGATGCTGCAAGAAAGTGCAAACTTCTTTGTCACGTGAAATAAGAGCGTTTATTGGGTAAATCAAGTCAGTGCTTTATCAAAAGTAAAAGGAGTGCACTGGAAGTGGGGGGAGCAAATCCCCATGCGCTGCTCAGACCATGTTGCTCCCAGCCCAGTGCCAGCACACAGACAGGCCCACACTCCCTGGGACACTGGAACCTGCAGGGCTTGGGCTGAACAAGGGCAGAGCTCAGCTCCTGGCTTCAGACATGGCCCTAGTGACATGTTGGGATGACTGGAACAGCTCACACAGCCAGGAGGAGTGACAGTGGTTGAGAAACATCATAATTACCACAGAACAATAAATACTGATTTTATAAATGTGTATTTGCATCTAGTTTTATTGTAAACATTATCAGGCAACAATTTCTCCTGGTCGCTTTCTTCTTCTCTTACAGCCAGCAAATTCTCCAACAAGCCCAACAAACTGAGACCAAACAGGTCAGATTTGAGGGAAGAGATCTGTGTGACAGCAATTTCTGATTTGTGAGGTCTCATCTGCCCCCAGTGATACCCTAAGGACCACAATTTTTCATATTGCAAATCCTGATATGATGAATGAAGCCAATCTGCTGTAGATTAATGCACTTTTTCAAAAAATAAACTCCATACCTGCCACAATTTCAGCACGAGGCATGTGGAAGTCTAAGAGCTAAAACAGCATTATTTAGAATCAGCTCAGTATTGCAGAGAAACCTTGTAACCTACCACAGGAAAATAGAAACTTGGCCATAAATTACCCTGCCTGGGCTTGCAGCCTCAGCAAGAAGCACATGTGAGCAGGCTGTAACTCATCAGGGTCTCAGAGGTAATATGGGAGCTAAGGCTGCACTGACATTACTCCTGAATATACAATGTAATAAGTTAATACTTTGAGGGCAAAAAAAAATACCGTTTCCTTTTTGCCTCAGCCTCTCACAGCCCCCACACTCCATGCACCCGTGGCAGCTTGCAAAGTATTCGCATCCTTGCTTCACCTCACTAATTAGAGTTTACCTCCTGCAGATTACAACATGGGATTAATATTAAGCAAGAACCTGCTCACCCTCAGCCTGATCCTGAGAAGCGCTGAGCAGCATACAGGGGAGTTCAGCCCTTCCTTATAAGGAGACTAAAAACTTAATACCTTCTATTTATAGTAATAAATTCATATCTATTTTTTATAGCTCCAGGTTTGGGAAGGGTTTTCAATTTCCTCCCATAAATCAGACCCCAAAGGAATCACTGTATCACTAAAGTCAATGTAAGATCAGCGAAGCCTCAGGAAATGGGCATGGACAGAATTAACAGCAACGACAGAGGCAGTGTCACTTTCAGTGTTCAGCAAGTTAAAACTCGGGAGAGGCACTGTTTGCACAAACAGTGTGGGCACCTGCACTGGAACCAACTGCACACCTGTACTGATACTGACTGCACCAGTACTGGTACCAACTGCACACCTGTACTGGTACTTATGACTGCACCTACTCCTGCTGCATTTATTGATGGAGTGCCCACGGGTCAGACCTGGCCGTGCCATGCACCAAGTACCCACGGGAGGGATAGTGTCAGCACAGGGACTGTTTCAGCTGAGTTCCAGGTGCAGAGACATTTATGCAGGTGCTTAACCTCCAAATGCTGATCACTTCCTCTGGGTCGGGGATACACTTGCCCTGCATTCGGCGTCAGGGACACATTCACCCTGCAGACACGGAGGTCAGGCCTATTCCAAGACTGGACAGGCACACAGGGAAGACTGGAGGGACGATCAGGAGCAGAGGTGCAGTTTCACACTCACGGTGAGACACGTATAATGTGCCTTTCCCATCATTTAAAAACTTGCCGTAGTGAGGCTGTTGGAAGGTTAAAGAATTCCAAGTTTTCCACAAACCCTGGTGGTGGTGCTGGAAGCCTGGTCAGGCAGCACAGATCTGGCAGGGCTCCACCCCACTCTCGTTGCATGCTGGACACCGCAGAGCCCGGTAGGACTCTTTGAATCTGTTTGCCAGCATTGAGAACTTGCTTCCATGGCACAGTGAGCAGGGAGCAGAGCCTGAGCCGTTACACAGTGAACAACCGTGTTCAGCATCACCCTCCTGAAGGAGACAGAGCAGGAAAAAATCTGTTAGTGAGTGTGAGACACCAAAGTCAGGAACATACTTGAAAGAGGGAAATTCTGTCTTCTGGTCTTTCCCATCATGGTTGTTCCTGACACACCACTCTGCCAATGACAGGCAGTTCTCCACAGCAAGGACTTTAACATATGTTTGGGGACAATTTGTGGCTACTGCTGGAAAATGAGAAGTTAATGTGACTGGGCTTATAACACAATACTCCAAATTCATCCTTCTCCTCTGCACAGCTCCACCCATCATCCTGTCATTTCTTATCATACCATCTCAGCTCTGTAGCCTCAGTTTTGAGCCAAGCTTCATTTCTTCAGGCATTTCTGTTTGCCCTCTCTCTCCTGAATCCCTCATCACTGCCGTGCACACCTTGTTTCAAGCTGTTCCTTGTGCCTGCACCTCTCCCCTGTGGTGCCAGGTGGCCTCTTTCAAATCCTGCCTTGAAATTCCTGGGAGAAGAAGAACCTCGGTGACCTGTGCTCAACATAGCCTGGACTCAGGTCTGTGAAACAGTATCTGCCCCACACAACATTAAGCGTTGTGGGATCAAATTATGGTCAGACTAATTGGGATTCTGACCAACAAAGACTCCCCCGTGAGAAAGCAAATGGAAGGCACCATTTTATTTCAGTTGCTATTAAAATTTTAGCCTACAGCATTCTCAGCCACAGAGCAGCTGTGTTTAGCCTTGTGAGGCTGGAGAAACCCTGGCCTGCCCTTATCCCACTGGGAGAGGTGACAAGGGATGGACCCCAGCCAAGCTACATAAACACCAGTCATCTCCAGGGGAAGAATCCAGTGGGAGACATGAGTATCTGGAACCAGCACAACCGTCCCCAGAGCACAGACTGCAGCACAGCATTGGTCGTCATCTCCTGAGGGCAACAAGGAACAAAGTTATGCTTTTAATCCAAATTTATCTAGGAGCCAGATACAGAGATGGATGGGGCTTGGGTGGGAATACTCTGTGGTCGGACCAGGGCTGACAGACTCAAAAGTCTTAGGCGTAAAAAGCACTTTCCATTTTCTCTTACCAGCACATATGTGTTGTAGGTGACCTTTTTTTCCACATCTTTTATATGTCCATCGCCAAATCTTTCTTTCCTCTCCTGGCACATGAAGGTATAGTCATTTATTCCCTCAGTCTGGATGATTCTTCTCATAAGTTCTTTCTGGTCCATGGGTGCACGGATGATTTTCAGGTTATTAGTATAGATGATGATCTTGCCAAAATCTACAACTGGGGAAGCCTGAAGAAGGAATTTATCAATGTCTCACCAGTATAAACTTACTCTGCAAACACTGATAGTCCCTGAGCTTCTAGAAAAGCATTCTCTTCACCCATCCACCTCCTCCACCACCCCCAGAGGACCCAGCAGAGTAGTGAAAGGACAGTCCTAATGGGCGAATTTGCATTCTTTTCTTGTTATTTTAAAGCTAAACTTTGCATGGTCAAACATTTCCCTGAGAGCAGCATTTTGCTGACCTGGTCCCTCCTTCCCCCTCTCTGGGTGTTGTATGGAGTTACCAGGGCCTATTGTTTTACACTCTTCATATTTCACTTCTGTTTAGGTATCTGTGTCAAGAAGTGATGCAAAAGGAGATGTTCCCCTGAAAAATGCCCTGCCAGAGTGAGCTGACATGAGCTAACACAAGGTGGCTGGTGCTCTCCTGGCAATAGGGCACCTGGTTCTCTGTAGGGAGAAACATGAGGGGGAGGCAGGTGAGCATTAAGTCCTCACCAGCTGCAGGAGGTAAGAGCCTTGTGTGTGTTACATAGACATGGTGTCTCCAAATACCAAGTGCATGTTGATACAACACAAATTGGTACTGGACAGCTTGGTCACTTATGGTAACTGTGGCTAGGGAGTCTGGGGAAGGGAGCGGAGCATTACCCAAAAATGCAGAACAAATTAACAGGGTGGATAAGATTACAGTACTGCTCTGTCTTTGGGCAGGAGAGATTCATCGTGGTTTTATGTTTTCAGGTAAACTAGATGTCCAGTGTATCAAATAAACACAGGTCAAATATCAGCCATCTGGGTTTCCCACGTGCAGCTTTGATGAGCAGCAAGAATTAACAGACTTTTAATGTGTTCAAATCAAGGCCAGAAAAAGTGTTTACGCATATCACACATGTACTGGCTCTTTATTAGGACTAAAGAGACACTTCTATATCAGTGGCATTAATTACATGTTAACAAAATAGCCAGTGAGACTAAGCTGGGGTTGTCCAAGAAGTTGAATGGGAATTCTGACTGCTGGAGGATGAGGATGCCCAACTTGCAGGCTCTTGGTACCCTGACGGTGGCACTGGCTTTCCCGGCAGCCGAAATCATGCAATTTTAATGTTTTAAATATACCTAATTAAGCCACTATCCGCCTTGCATTTGACTGCTCTAGATGCAGTAGGATCCCTATGCACAGATATCAATATTTATGGAAATGTTATATCTTATTCTACCCAATGGATAGATGCAGATCAGCACTGGCAGAAGCCAGAGCACATATGGAGCACAGCTGGCAGATGCTGTTCCCTGCTGACTGCACTGCTGCAGACGCTGCAGATCCTGCCACACGTGGAATATGTGGCATACAAAATTCCTGGGATAAAGGCCAGGGATTTACAACCACCCTTTTCAAGTCCTGCACCAACAAAACTTAGTTTTCCCTGGATGATGTTCCAGTGTGAGACTCCTGTCACCGCATTACTCCAAACATGGTTTAGCCTGAGGCTGGTTCCCAAAGAGGGCACAACCCTGGGCATCACTTACCCTGCAGTGGCTGTCACCGGGCTGGCAGTCGCTGAGCAGGGGCAAGGTCCCTGTGAGACCGTATCTCTGATCCTCTCTGAAGACGCTGATCCTCTGGGCAGTCAGCGCTGTGGGCCAGTAGAACCTGTTCTCCAGCACTTCCTCATCCCCACAGAAATGGTCCTCTGGCTCGAAGCTGTGGCGCAGGAACCGCCGCGAGTGCTCTTTGGCCGGGGGCTCCAGCTCCTGCCCATCTTCATAGACCTGTTTTAACACTCGACCACTGTAAGCTGAGGATATTTTGAACCTCACCTTGCGGGGCTGCCCCTCATGCCACTGGCTGAGTTTCTTCTGGGGCTCATCCATTATTGGGATTTCAAGCTGCAGGTCCAGGAGATCAACCCCAAGAGCTATGGATCCAACAGAAAATGCTCCCAGCTTTCCCCCACCACACGATGTATAATTCAAGATTTCTAGTAGTTCCTCTCATCTTACAGCATAACTGACACCACTGTATTAAATATTGATAGAAATTCACAAAGAGAAAATATCACCGGTAGTGAAGTCAAAGGCAGGTTGATGAGTGGGGGCCAGGATGGACACCACAGGATGAAAGGAGTTAACCTAGAAGGAGAGGATTAAATAGGAAACTCTGCCCATGTTCTGAAACCATGGAAATGTTTTTGCCATGTGCTGTGATAAGAACTACCCCAAATACACCATCCCAGCAGCTTTTCACAATTTTCTGACAAGGTGAGAAGTTAAAAAGACAAGTTCACAGAAAAAGCAATCCAGCCTCACAAATTGAAAATGTGAATAATTCCTCTTCCATTCTTGGACTGAAACCCTGAGAGTACAAAGCTCCGTTTCATTTTAATCCAATGTGTTCCTCTACAGGTTGGTGAGATCTAATTAAGATTTTCTCTCTTTTTAGCTTTCAATCCCTCTTTGTAATTCGTGCTGCATTTTAGGGCCTTTTGACCATTCTGGGTTTGCTTTTCATTTTAGAAGACAGTGACCTGCTAAGAACCCTCTGCTCACCTGCAGGCCCTTGTCTGGCTCCAGGAGCACAGGAGGTGCATCTATCTCAATTCGGTCCTGTCCTTTCCCAGGAGGCAAGGCAGGGTTTGCAGAGCTGCTGAGCAAGAGAGGATGAGACCCCAGCACTGGACAGGTCCCTGCTCCACACAGCAGCAGCTCTGCAGGTTACCCCCAACAAAGGGACTTTAGTTTCCCCATGCTCCCAGACCTCCAACCCCAGGCAGTGAGCCATGACCGAGGCATCTTCCCACAACAGGCTCCTCTGTCCTTTCAAGGGGTAAAATAAAGAGTATGAGTGGTACAAAATGCATCTACAGGATACCTGCTATCTGGGCTTGAGATATATCCCAATATCAACTTGAATCATGTACACACAACAGGAGTTAAAATATCTTTTTTTTTTTCCCAATTCCAAGATTTCAGTAAATTTCCACCACTGCATGCAGACTCATTGATTGGGACTTTACCTCAGCAGAAGGTAGGCAGAGAGCTTCATTTATCTTCTTTCAGTTCAAGCCCAGTGCTTTTAAAGCTTCATATTCTCAATAGGTTAATTCATTATGTTTATTAAGAGCTTGTTGATGAAATTCTATGATGACAGTTTAGAAACTGCCTGCTAATAATCTACCACACAGACTTTGCACCAGCCAGTCTCCACAAGCAGTTTCTGTCATGACAGACTCTGCTCTTATGGGTCCCTTGGGCCATTGGAAGCCTCACCATAAGGACATGTAAAAGATGCATCTTGCACCAAAAGAACATGCCAGAGCATGCCTGGGTAAACACACAGCCCCGGAGACGCCCTTGGCATCTCCAAAACAGTATTGTAATGCTGATGCCAGGCTCCCATCCTATCTCACCCAGGAGGATCTCTTCACTTTATATGAAAACCTTGATTTGCATGAATCACACTCTGCTCTTGCTGCAGTCACTCGGGGAGCTTGATCCACCCCTTTCCCTGTGAGCCCTGGTGAATCAAGCCTTGGAATTGCTGCCTTTCAAAGGGTCCCCAGCGGCCGTCATCTGACAGAAATCACACTGTGTGAGATACCTTAATTGGAGTTCATTTTCTTTTGATTAAGGGAACAATCAGACAGGAAAGGAAGTTCAAAGCGGCAATGAGAGAACAGAGTGTGAGCACTGCTGCGAGCAGGGCAAAGCGACTCCCAGCCATACAGTTACTTACAGGTGCTGCCCCACAGCACAAATCCACCTGGCCCTATAACTGTCTCGCTGGAACACCCCGTTCTCTGCAGGACAGTCAGTGCATGAGCAGCCTGTGGCTCCTGTGCAGGGCTGTGGTTGGGGGAAACTCAGCCTTCTGCCCAAGTGTCCTGCAGCCACACACTCCCCGTGTCCCCCCAGGGCTGGGACACAGAGGCTGCGGCTCAGGCTGTTTGTTCCTCACTGCCACAGCTACGCCCTTCGTTTATGTGTCTGCACAGATAAATCTTGCAAAGAAAAGGTCCCCAAACAGACTTGCTGCATGTCTTAGCTGTTCTGAACAACTCAGGCCAATCTTTCCACATTAAATATCCCAAACAGGGATTTTTCCAGCGGACATTTGATGAGGCCGTCCCTAAAGCTGATCCCCTCCCTCTCCAGCCCTGTGCAGTGCAGCATGCCTGGGGCAGGCACAGAGCATAGTGAGGCTGGCAGTGGTGGGTGTAGGATGGGGGGGCTGGAGGAGCTCCCAGTGTAGCTCTGCAGCTCCTGGGGCCAGGGGAGGTTTGTTTCCCGCAGCTCCCACAAGCCTTACTAAAAATGCGACAATAATAATTTTGTATTCAATGGTGAAATCATTAAGTTTCACAATCTAGATCATCATGGCACTATATTTGACTTCAGACTCTGTTCCACTGCATTTTAATGACATCTGTCTTTCAAGCGTGGGGCCTCTCCTCACTCTCTTCCCCACAGCAGGAATGGGAAGGATCAGGGAAGCCGGAGGCTCTGCAGAACAAAGAGCCGGCCCTTACCCTGAGGAGCACAACACACTGGGTTAGATCTATTGCAGCAAAGCAGAGCCAAAAGAAGAGCCACAGTGAGCTGGACTTGAGGCTTTGAAGACATGTTCCCACCTGCATGTTTTGCAGGAAAATGTTTTGTTGTGCTGTGCTTCCTTGGAGCAAGCACTGCAGCCCTCCTTCCCATGGGAGCACAGGGAGGCAGCCAGCAGAATGGGGACAAGCATTGGGGTTTCAGCTGCAGCAGTGCCCAAAAACTCCAGTCCTGCCCCACTGCTCACATCAGCCCAAGCACATGCAGCATCCTAAAGAGAGGTGCCAGGACACTGAGGATGTTTCCCAACATGCCATGTGGCAATCAAAAAGCAAGGCTTGGGAGGGCATTTGCAGGCAGCACAGCCACCACTCCCTCTGGCCTGACAGCTAGTGCCTGGATTTCATCATTGCTTGTGCCAGGAGACACTGGTATTGGCAGTTAGAAGTGAACCTTAAAAAATACAAGTATTCTGCAAGTTACTGCTCTGGAGTTTCCTATTCAGCAGCATCAAGACAGTCTCATCTGAGACTGGGCCCTTAAAAATCCATCCACATGAGCCAAGACAGGCAAAGGTCTGCCTCCAGCAGTATCCCATTTATCTCTGCCAGCAGCTCATAATATCTGTAATCTTTTATCTGACATTAAACATCACATCATCTTTTAAATGAACAATTTAAAATGTCTGAGGAATTTTCAAAATATGAGCAGCACCAGCCAGACCTAGTGGGCCATGTGGGTCGCTCTGTGCTGATTGTGTCATGTTCAGGGTTTGGTTTGGGATCACCAGGGTGGGAGCAACTTCAGGAGGTACCTAATCCAGCCTCCCACTCAAAGCAGCCTGGTCAGTGTTCCTGCTTCTACAGAGATGCACAGTACTGGATTTGTTTAGTATCATTAGCAGAAAACAGGCACGAAAGAACAACACACATGAACTGCAATGGGTGGCACCAGCACAAGCAGCCAGGCAGTCATTACCCTAACACCACCATTTCCAAATCATGGAAAACATTGCAGGATTGGCTTGGGTGTAAGCTCTGATGTTCGGATCAGGAGGCACTAGGTCATGTCTCCAGTTGGGGAGGGGAAGCAGCCTGACTTGCACCAAACATTGCTGGAGTCCCTGGCCATCTTCTGCCAGAGACTTGCATAGAAATCCTTGAAGTACTGAGCAGGCATCTTGTTCCTGCTGTGAAACGCAGGAGCAAGCACAGGTCCTGCGGAAAATACGAGGAGCTGAACTGAGGTCTCCCTCCTGCCCAGTCAGAGCCCCACCATGGCTCCCACAGCCAAGGGACCTGTGTGGTTCCTGCGGAGCATGGGTGGGTACAGCCCAGCATCCCCACTCCCCTCTGGGCTGGTGGTGCTCAGTGCTGTCCCTCTCCCCCAGAGCTGTCCTGTCACTCGCTGGGAACACGTGCATCCATTGGGAATCAGATGCTGATTGCTCACCACCAGCCCTGGATCAGCAACCCCCACCACAGGCGTTCCCAAGCATCTCTCCTCCTGCATCTATCCAAACCCCTCTAAGAGGGCTGAAGCCTGTCGTCAGTACATCCCACACAGGCTGAGGGACTGGGACAGAGCAGGAATGAAGCCATTGGTGCTGTGGAGAGAACCAGCAGCCTCATGCATACAGCAGCTAAAGCCAGCCTAATTGCATATGGATTTAGCTCACTGGTTGGATTCTCTGATGTCTGTTATGATGCATTTCGAGAACATCTAACATCTCCCTGGAGAGTCCTGAGCACCTAATTAGTTCTGAACTAAGGTGTGATGTCATGCTGCATCATCTCCCTTCATGAAGGGGGCTAACAGGGTTTCCTTCTTTTGTGCTCAGCCTCCTGTTTTCACGAGTCACAGGATATTTAAAATTCTGGATGCTTTTATACTCTGCTGAGCTGGATTCACAAGTTATGAGGGTGCACAGACACAGAGCTACATGTGCACACCTTCACACATACAGTGAATTCATAGGGCTCCATTTTTCTAGGAATCCAAGCTAAGAAGTTTCCCTTCTGCCAGCACAAGGCAGGGCCTGCCACACATTCCTGGAGGCTGAAGTCAGTGGGAGTGGAGGACACCCAGCACCTCCAGGAGTGCGGGCAGGCTCCCTGATGAAAGCCAGTTTAGTCTGCTGCATCCACTTTAGCCCTGGAGACTCTTACTGGGCAGGTAAGAGTCCTAAGTAAGCATAAAAATCCTGAAGTCACAAAAAACCAAAAAAAACCCCAAACAAATAAAAAGAAAAAAAACCCACACAAACAGGAAAAAGAGCTTCAAAGAGGGAAATTCCCAGGTGCTGGGTTCCACCTATGGAGACAAATCTCCCTGGGTTCCTTCTGAGAGCAGCAGCACAGCCTGGGACCAGAGTCCTTAAGAACACCCGTGCAGTGGGCAGGGAACAGCCCAGGCACCGGCCATGGCCCAGGGTCACTGGCCAGCCAGCACCCCAGGACCACATGGGGCTGCAGTGGGGAAAGGGGCTGGGGTAGGGAAAAAGCTCTTTGCTGGATAAACCCACCCCACATCATAGGGGACCAGGGGCTTACAGGCAGCTTCACCTCCCAGTGGGGGTCACTTGAGCAGAGGCTGCCCAGTGCTCTTCCCTACCCAGGAGGAAGCTCCAGCCCCAGGCCATGCAGCTCAGGGGTACCGGAGCCTATTTTGGGTCTGGCCCACAGTCTCACAAGCCTGGTGTCAGCTTTAATCACCCCCCTTCCATTCCATCCTTGGGCTGCCACTGCAGACCTGGGTGTAGGGACCAGATGGCAGCAGGAGGAGGAGGAGGAGAAAAAAAAGGAGGAGGGGCTGCGGGTGACCTCCCCAGTCACAGGGAGGACATGTCCATCCACTTGCTGTTGCTCAGCGTGGCTCCACTGCCAACTACTCCTAATGACTCTTCAACAAACACACAACAATCTGTCTTCAGGAAAATCAGTGAATAAATTTAATTTAAAAATACCTCTCTATTTCTGGACAGGCACTGCTCTGCTCCAGCTACTTCAGAATCAGCTGAAGCCTTCCCAGTACCCAACAGCCAGACTGCACAAGGCTGTAATGGCAAAATACAGCATTCAACCCTCTGTGAGCTTAATAAACAGCTCTCTAACCCCTCTTCTTATGGCCATGTAGATGGCTTTTATCTGCCAGATGATGTGTATGTACCTCATGAAGGGAAAAAAGGGAAAAAAAAGCCTTAAACACCCAGCTGTCAGTGGGTCTGTCCCTCTGTGTGCCCCTGGGGGGCCGTGGGGCAGGCATTGGGAGCAGGAAGGTGGTGGCCACTGGCTGCTGTCCAGTAGAAGGGACCAGGCATTGGTTTGTGAGAGGGGAAATTTTAGGGGGGCTTTTCCTCCGCTGGCTGCAGGTCCCCACACTCCACACATCCTGCAGAGTCACGCTGACCTAATTATGTCTTCAAGCAAATGCAACATATTTACTAAAATGTGCCGGGTTCTGCCCATTGGCACCAGCCGTGTGTACAGACCCCACCACAGCGGCCGCTCGCTGTGGCTGATGGACACTCCCACAGGACCAGCGACCCTGTGCCAGGGGAACACTCCCCTCCTGGCCCTTGGGGTCCAGAGGCACAGCCAGGTCCTGTTATTCGCCCCCTTCAGCAGCAGCACTGGGCGTCCTGTTTGTAGGTGGGTGGGAGGACAAGCTGCCAGCTCAGATCTATAATCTGTAGCAGCCTGTAAGAGGCACCCCCTCTCCCTGCCCTCCAGGAGCTAAAAACAGCCTGAAAGGTCCCTCTTCCCCCGAGAATGAGGCATGTGGCATCCACTTGCATGGTACAGAGTGGCAGAGGCTTTTTATGCCCCCTGGAAGTGCTGTCATGCCATGGTCTGTCATGGCACACATGGTCCCTGCAGTGGCAGCACTGCTGTAGTCATTGAATCACAGCTGAGTGCTCCTGCAGTGCTCAGGGCTGGGCATGGGGTCCCTGATGCCCACAGGGTCAGACACCAGGCACTAGTGGGATGAAAGATGGGGCAATGAGGATGGTCCAGAGCACATGAGATGAGAGATAATGAAGAGAAGCTCCTCTCAGTTGTTCACACTCTTTCCCGCCACTATTTTGAGCAGAGAGCCCAGAGGGACACAGAGGGACACAGATGCAAGAGCCACCCCATCATTGCTGCCAAAGGGACTTTTTGGGAGCCCATCACCAGACCCACAGGATGTTGGTCCTGCTGCAGGGCTCTCTGGCAGAGCCAGCATGCAGGGGGTGAGCCCAAGGACATGGCATCCTGAGGGTGCAACAATCCCACTGGAGCTCCACCATGAAAAGGGTGGAGACACTTTAGGAGGAGGGTTTGGAGCGAGGATGTGGGAGAGACTGAGGCTCTCAGAGGCATTTGTGAGACAGCCCGGAGAAAACAAACCTCACACTTCTTGCCATGGCACATCGCGCCAAGCCTCGAGAGCTGGCAACAAGAAACACTGCCATAGACCCTCCATGCTCTTAGCAGTGACAGTGTGTGTGGGTGACTCCAGCCTTTGGAGACCCACAGACAAGTTCCCAAGGCCAGGCATGCTCAGCCTATTCCCAGCACTGATGTTGATCTGATGGACAGAAACGCACCCTGGACAGCACAGCTCCTGCGAGAGGAGGGGGGCAGAGTGTGTTTGCTTTGGGATCCATAGGAATTCTTTTCTGAGTCACCACTGGAGTTGGGGGAAGCCAGAAGAGGCAGCTCCCAGGGGAGACACATGTGTGCAGCCACTTGGCATGGAAGCAAGTACAGGCACCCTGCTCTCAACATTGTTTCCCAGTTTCCAACTTCGTGATAGACCTCTTTGATTAAACAACTCTTCCAATACATATTTCAACAGTTCCACCCCCTTGCTACCAGGCATCCCTTCCCTGGGAAGCCGCAGAGGGCTCTGGCAGAGCAGCGGGGCTGGACCGGCCATGCCCAGGCAGGAGCCCTGCCTGCGGCCCGAGAGCAGCGTCCTCCAGACCAGGCATCCCGCTGCATCCAGCCCAGAGTTAATTACAGCATCGGCATCAAACAGAGACTGTTGAAATGAAAGGGAAGGATGAGCAGCTTTCTAACTCTGCCTTTATTTTTTAACCCAAATTACGAGACGCGGTGGAAGGGAGAGGCGCAGTGGCAGATAATAAAGTTCAATGGGATGGTCTCAGTGTGAAGTGGAGAACCAGGAAAGCCTCACATCCTGATCCCAAATTGGATACTGATATGTTTTGTGGCCTCATCTCCTTGTTTGCTCCTTGTTAAGTGGTGAGGGGATGCTTAGCCTGAGGGGAGTTCCACAGATGAATTAGCTTTTGGGAAGTGCTTTGAAGATTCAGCCTATTATATAAATATAAGTGTTAGCACAGGCAGCTTTTGTATTGCAGCAGAACCAGAGACTGCAGCCCAGATTGGAGTCTCACTTGGCTGTTGTGGCAGTTCAGAAACTCCTGGTTGGGAAAGTCCCTGTTCCTGCCTGGGTGATCCACACCCTGTGTCCCAGGCAGGCAGAGAGGGGCCAGAATCCCTGCCAGACTCACGGGAGCTTGCCCAGAGCATATCCCTGATGGCATTCCCAAGAGATGGAGAGCACAGGGGGCTTCCCACAGCCACCCATGTCACTGAAGACCCTTAGGGAGCCCCAGACCCCTGGTCCCCTGGACCCCTTGAGTGTGCTGGGCCCTCCTGCCTGCAAGGTGTCTGGATGCTCCAAATGCGGCCGGTAATTTCACCAGGAACTGTGCACTGCACTGTGCAGGCATGTCCCCCGCCAGAACCTCAGTCCCACCCACTGCTGTGAGAGGGCAGCTAACACAGACTGGCCCTTAAAGTTCAGGAAAACTGAAGGAGCCCTCACCAAAGAGGTCTGGTTGGAGATGAGCAGGAGCTGGCGTGCAGAGAACCAGCCACTCGGCTTCCTTTCCAGCATCTGCCCAATGCAGGGTACTTCATAATTCTGTTTCCTCTCTAATCAGATGAAAATACAACCTGAGTGCTAATCACAGAGCACAAATAGGGAAGAATATGTAAAAAACAACCTTCAAAACCTTTGTTTTCAATAAAGTTTATGTTATGCATTGCATTTACAACCTCCTACTGATGAGCTGATGTTGTTTCCTGCATCATTCATTAAACAGTGTGCACCCAGCACACATCACCATATGACAGACTACAAAGCACCAAAGCAAAAGGAAACTTGAGATGAAACAGAGTGAGGTCATTCCTTCCTGGCATATCCTGAAGATGTTTGTCAACAGTTTAATTTACCCAAATGGCCACTACATTAAAGAAAGAAAAGAAAAACTTTGTTTTGACAAAATTGTGATCTAGGGGGAAGAACTTCTGGAAAGACACATTAACTCTTTCCACACTGTAGTTCTGAAGGATCCTGACAGGAGGGCAGGGATGGCTGCAGCCTGGTGGCTTTATCTGAGAGATCTTTGCATTTAGTCTTCTCCTCTAGTATTTGTAGTACTTGTAGGTTGTAAACACCGGACTGAGACACGGCAGGGCTTGTAAGGAAAACAGTCTTAGACCTCTGCTGCCTCTCCTGCTCTGCTTAGGCAATCCATCGGTATGTGCGAGCTGGCAGACCTGAGAAAGGAATTCAGCTGATAAAGGGAATGCAAATCACAGATACCACAGGATGGCCCTTGGCCTCCCGTGCCAGTGGCTGGGGCAGGAAGGTGTCCCTCAGACCCCATGTGGCTGTTGCTGGGCTCAGGTCTCACTGCAGCACAAGGACACACTTCCTTCAGGGAGCAGTGGTGGATGCTGGACATCAGCACCTGTTTGTGTCCCCTTCAACCCAGCACAGAGCCCATTGCCGGCTAGCCTGGGAGTGGGAACATCGGGAGCTGCTGGAGCCCAGGTGATGGCACCAAAAGTTGCCCAGCCCTGGTAACCAGCACAGTGTCTAGTTCCCCCCTTGTCCCACAGAGCAGTTGCTGTTGAGATGAGCATCCGTAGGAAAGAGTGGCTAGAGCAGTCGCTCGGAGCACCAGGTGCAGGAAGCTGTCTCTGGATCGGGTCTGGCACATGCTGCCCCCTCCAGCAGGACTGTGCCAGCTCCTGGTGCGAGGGCTCCCTTCAGTCCCTCGGTGGGCTCAGGACATCCCATCCCATCCCGTCCCATCCCATCCCAGCTGTGCTGTGGGGCCACGCAGCCACTGCAAGCCCAGGCTTGAACCCCACCACGGTGAGTGCCCCGGCCTCAGCCAGCACAGCCGGAGAGAAGAACAGGTCGAGCGACTTCAGGCTGTGGGAGGAATAATCGTTCTGGGTTGATTCAGGAGCTGAGGCAGCCAAACCGGGCGAGGATGACACCGCAGAGCGCCCCACGGCCCCGCCAGGTACCCCCGGAGAGTGGCTGTGCCTGAAGGACTTTTTATAGAAGTGCTGTCAAAACGGGCAGCGAGCAGATCTAAATTGGGACTATCTGAGAACTGAGGCAGCGTGTAGGTGTGCGAGGGATGTGCGCAGCGAGCGTCGGCGAGCAGCCAGAGCCGAGCACAAACAGGTCCGGTCTGATGTTTATCGGGGACTCTCATCTCCTGAGCTGGTGAATTTTTTAGCGCCGTGTCAGTCCTGGTGCGCAGAGCAGGAGCTCTGCAGCCAGCCTTCCGCACAGCCCGGCCTGCTGCTGCTCCCCATCCCAGCTCCGGGATCTTCTGCCCGGTGAGCACAACCTGGGGCTCCTGCCCCGGGCACCACCCCGGACCCGTCCCCTCGCGCCAACTGAGTCACCAGTGACTCATTTCAAACTGGGATGCGAGCGCAGCGTGTGAGTTCGCAGATTGGCTGGTGAGGCACAGCTCTGCGATGTAGGTGGCTGCGTTACACACTCCAGCAGCGGAGCTCTGCTCCGTGCTCCCTCCTCCCTCGCCCTCCGAGCAGGATAGCTGCCGGAGCCCGGGATCTGGTTCCTGCAGACGCAAGAAAGCGTCTCAGCCGGCTCCGGTGGATGTGGGGTGTGGATGGCTCGGGCTCCGCTCCTGACGGAGCTCTGCACTGAAGATGGATGACTTGGCTCTCCTTGACCTGTTGGAGTGTCCTGTGTGCTTTGAGAAGCTCGATGCCTCGGCGAAGGTGCTGCCCTGTCAGCACACCTTCTGCAAGCCCTGTCTGCAGAGGATCCTGAAATCCCAGAAGGAGCTCCGGTGCCCTGAGTGCAGGACCCTTGTCCTGTGCAGCATCGAGCAGCTGCCCTCCAACCTGCTCCTCATTCGCCTCTTGGATGGAGTGAGGTGTGGACAAAACGTCACCAGGTTTGGCTCGATCCAGAGGTCAGGGGTCCTGTCCTCCCCTGCCTCCATCAGGAGAATCCCCAGGGGGCTGCAGCTGCATCAGCAGCGGCTGGCGACAAATCCCAGGATCCACATGGAAGGGGTAAGGAGGGTCCATGTTCTTTATTTTGTCTGTGAGCATAGAAATGTTCCTGCTGTGTGCCCAGAGCCGGGAACCTTCCCTGTTAGCGGCAGTGCAGAGCGCTTGAAGTGAAAGCAAGTGTTTTGTTTGCAAAACTGGCTGCTGTTTCCCGGTGATATTTGACTGGTTCAAGTTAATTGCAGGAGGAATTGAATTGACTTCCAGGCTGAGACAAAGCCAGCCTGCCTTTCTCCTTACACAAACTTCCCAGCAGCTGTTTTCCCCCAGAATTTCCAGCTGCTTCCTGGCTTTTGAAGGCATTTCAGGTGCTTTGACTTTTGGGCAATACATTGCTTTTGACTGATATCAATTAAGTCAGTAATTGCAGAGCTGTAACTGTTAGTGGTGGAGAAGGTATTTCACGTGGCTGCACCTCAGTTTCCCCTGCACTGGAAAGGCAGGAGCGTGCCCGATGATGCTGCTGTTCCTGCCAAAGTACTTGGAGGTTCGTTAGTTAAAAATATCAAATTTGACTCACTCACAACCTGTACCTAGGTATGAGTTATTAGATTAATTTTAAAATTCCAAGTTTTTTTCTGTCATTTTCTTTAACAGTACAAAAGCTTTTCTTGAATAATGAGGACATGATATTAGACTTGTTAAAGGAGCTTGGCTCAGATTTGGGGTAGGGACTTGAGGCTTCGCCTTTCCTGCATTATATTCCTGGACTTCCATTTTCCCCACCTGAACTATTCTTCTGTACAATGTCACTACAAAACCTTTTCATAAATTTTGGCTGAAAGAGCTGTTGAATTCCAGAGCACTGGTGAGAACCACGGAGATGTAAATATATCTGGGCAGGCACGGGACAGGTATCCTCCTCTGTGTCCGGGAGCTGTGCACACATGCGGGTGTTGCTGAGGGGGTCCCTGTGTCCTGTGGGCATGAGTTGCCCTGTGTATCCCAGGAAATCTCGGTGCCGTCAGTAGGGGTGTTGGATGGATCACACGCCAAAAACAGGCATCCCTCCAGAGCTTCTCTCTCAGGTGTTCCCACTGGAGTGTGTGGTAGTGCAGCCTTGAGCTACAGGCTCCAGGTCACTCTCCCGGGAACTCTGTCTGGCCACAGCACAGCCAGGGGTAGGGACGGGTGGGCAACCTGGCCCAGCCTAGAGTGTTCTGCTGCAGCACCAGGGGGTGGGCAGAGGCCAGATGGGAGAGCACAGTGGAGTCCTTGGGCTGCCTAAGACTCGGTGGGAGCCCCCACTGTGGGGACCCCACAAGTCCACAAGGACCCTGTTCCATCTGCAGGGCTGTAGTGGCAGCGACACCCTTGCTGGGAGCCGCCAGCTCTCCAGGGAAGCTGCAGGAGCTGCTGGTGCCATTTGTGGAAGGTACAAACCATCTGACAGCGACGGGTTTCAGTCACTGCCATCCCAGGCTGGCATTACAGCTGGTAAGGAGGTTATGGTTTTTCCAACTGGACTCCCCTGGATAAAAAATGCTCATCTGGGGTTTTTTTCTCTCACTCATTTCATGTTTCCTTTTCCTGGTTCTCAGGACAGGTGGGAACTTGCGGCTGATATATAACGACAGTATCAATCAGTCTGCAGCTCCCAAAAGTTTTCAAGTCCAGTTTTAGGACCAAACTCCTGGGAATTGGCAGGGACAGTGAGCCATGGCATAGCAGTGGCTGCAGCCAGCTCCCTGGAAGTGCGACAGCCCTCTGAGCTCCTGTGCCTCTCTGGGAAGGAACATAAAACACATTACACTGAAAGGCTCTTAGACTTAATTAGTTACTTAATTATAAAACACTTTGTAATCCTCAGCTGCAAGGTGAAGAATGCAATATATTAGTCACGTTTTGGTTTTGGTGGTTTTAAATACCTGCATTCAGGACCAGCCGTTATTTGGGTGCTCCAGTGGGATGTTAGTGGATTAGGAGCACCCCCTGAGCTGGCAGCTGGTGACAGCACAGGGACACATTTGGAAGTGCCTATGAAGTGCAAAGATGGACAGGGTGACTTGCCATCACCCTATGCCATGGAATGTTTGAGTTCCAGGGTATTCACCTGAAGGAATCTGGGTGAGCAGAGGCCTCCAGATGGTGTGAACCTCAGACTAGATGCTTTTTGTCAGGAATCACAGTGAGAGCAGCTACTGTGCAGTGCTGCTCATCCCACCACGATGCTTCCCTGGGTACTCACAATTCTGCGAGTCTGTGTTCTGCTGCAGCGGAAGGTCATGTGCTCCCAAAACCAGACTGCTCCAATCTGCAGAGGCTGTTAATTACCCCTAATGCTGTCCAACACCTTGTGCTACAAAGCAAGTGCAGTTGACATGCCCCATGCTGCACTGCAGCCAGAGCTGCCATCCAACACGGGATATAGTCCGGGGTTTGTTTTTACCAAGGCTGTTCTATAAATAAACTTCCTTTACTCCCTGGAGCTGAGAAAATCACAAGTTTGAGGGAAGTTTCTCTCTCAGCAGAGATGTTTCCTTGCCAGCTCTTTGCTCTTCATCCCCATAAGCATCCATGAAGGCAAAAAGTAAAATAAATCCCTCGTCACCCAGCAAGCCAAGAGCTTGTCTCCTTCTGAGCAGGAAGAGTGAGCAGGCCCCCACGGAGCTGCTGGATTAGCACAAATACAGTACTCTGTTTTCAGTCAGGAATTTCCCAGAGCCAGTTGTTAAAAAGCCCAGAATTTTCTAATTACAGCCCATCCCAAGCTATTTATTAGCTGGCATTTAAATCCTTTTTAAATCCACTTCCTACGAGCTACCATGGGGTGGGCACGTGCTGGGCTTGGGCACGTGGACCCATCCATGTGTATCCACAGCCCAGCCGTGCCAGGTCCTGCACAGCCACCACGGAGGAGCTGCTTGGGCAGAGTGGCACTGAGGGCCTGGCACTGAGGGCCTGGCACTGCCCAAGCCCCCAGCCCGAGCCCCGGGCACTGCCCCAAGCCCCCAGCACCACCCTGCAGCTGCTCCCAGCACCCGGGGCCAGGCCTTCAGATCTTTAACATCAATGCAGAGAGGGCAAGACTTTTGGATTTTCAGAATCTCCACATATTAAACTGTCTGGAATTTAAGAATAAAAGGATTTGCTGGGAGGTGTATGCATAAATAAGCCACGCTGAAGCCTTTGAACTCTTAGGAACTGCCCCTGGCATGTGCCAGGTGTGGTTCTGGCTTGTGCTGAAGCTCCTCCTCGCCGGCTGCAGCTGCGGTGTGAGCTGAGCGCGGCTCTGCCGCCGGCAAGAGAGCAGACCGTGCGTGCTGAGGTGTGCAGGAACCTCCCGCACCTCTGCGATGCGATGGGTGACCCAACTGCACCCTCCGGCCAGGCCACTAAACAGCTACTTGGGCGCTGAACTCTGTCATGCAACAAACATGGGACAGTGAGCTAGAGGAGAAAAATTCCGGGTATGACAGCTTGCCTTGGGAAAACAACAGACCACGCAGATTTAACTGTGATTTGGGCTATTTTATCTTTGCGTGAACCGAGTGCTTAACACCCCCCTCCAGCACTTCATGGGAGATAGACAGATAACACCTCTATTGGGATAAAAATACTCTGCACTCCAACGTCCCACCTTCACATGGACGTCTATAGATAGTGCCTGCGTCTTGGTATTTTCTTCTCCTCCAGAATCATCTGCAACTCCTTTCTGGATTTGACAGACAGAACTTGGATTGCTGGAGCTTCTTGAAGTCTTGTTCAAAGCAACCTCCATGTTTGCACCCACCAGAGGCAAATGCATTTCCTGGCCCACTCACTGAGCCAACCCCCCTCCTCACCGTCCCAAACCCTCCTGCAGTTCCTGTGCAGTCACAGCAATGACCTCAAAATGTGTCACATCCCCTTGAGCTGGACAACCACTGCAGGGACCTCACAAACCCGGGAATGCTGTCCAGGCCCTGGCTCTGCCTGAGCTGGTGGTGCTGCCTCCTTTCCCACCAGAAATAGGGAGCATCCTTTTGCCCCACAGCTGCTGGCAATAGTGGGTGTGTGCCACAGGGCCCCACAGCGACACTTCATTTGGCTACAAAATTCTGTGTGGCTTTATGGATTTTCTTGAGAAAGGGCTTGTCACAACTTTCCTCCACCATTGTGTCCCATCAGGGTTTGTCTTGTTCTAACAAAACAAGGAGCTGCTCCCACAGTGCTGGTGACACCTTGTGCAGGACGCTGGTATGTGTCTTTTGTCCCTTTGTATGTAGCTTTAGCACTTTTTTCTACTGCAAAGAGAGTGGAGTCACCTCGACATAGACTGATGGACAACACACACCCCAAAAGATGTGTGTGCAACAGACCGGGTGTGGGGCACTCCTGGGTGGTACCAGAGGTGGTGGAAAGCCAAAGGACCTCCATGGCCAACAGCAGGAGCCAGTTTCCCTGGTTTTACAAAATTAGGTACCAAGCTGCAAACACATAAAAGTGTTTTAATTTGTTTCCAAGGCAATGAGTCAGGCTCAGATGGCGAGTCAGGAATAGCACAGCAGGGCTCCTCCGCGAGCTCACCTGTGCAGCGCCGTGGTCAGCCAGGAGCCTCAAAGTCTGAGTCCTCCTCTTCTCACAGCTTCCCTGCTGGTCACTGTCTGCTGTCCCTCGGTCCATGGAGTTGGTCACTGACCTGAGTTTGTCATTTTCCATGAGGAGGGAAGGGAGAGTAGGAGGCATATTCCCATGCAGCTCTGCAGCATGGCAGGGCTGCAGGTAGCAGGTGTCCTGAAAGAGGTGAGAGCCCTCCCTACTGCCAGCACTGGCTTGGCTTGCAGAGTTCCCGGGCCCGGTGCCCATGGGCAGAGGAGGCTGCGCCGCCCAGGGCTGGCAGCACTGGCTGAGGAGCCACATCAGCACTCCCTTTCCGAGCACAGGGATGGCACTGAACCAGCAAGGAGAGGGCTCGGAGCAGCGGGAGGAGGAGGGAGCGGGATGCAGGTTTTCTTCCTGCACAGTAAACAGCCACTTCTGAGAATGGCAGTGCTGAGGCAGAGCATCATGACTGGGCACGCCGAGGGCTGACACAGTTTGTTTTCTGTGCGGCTTAAACCCATGACACACAACTTAACCACTGCCCGGGACTGCTGACGGCAGCAGAGACACATCTGATACAGCAGCAGCGAGGGAAGAGGCGCCATAGGGTTTCGTGCAGACACTGCAGCTTGAACATGCTGGGCCCCAGTCCCCAGCATCCTCTTGCTGTGCCCTGCCGGTGTCTCCCCTCCTTCCTCTCACAGATCCATCCCTGCTCCCCCTGCGGCTCTGCCAGCACCCAGGAGCAAAGCCCTACCAAAGTCCAGCTCCTGCCCTGCGTGCATGTGTGCACTCCTCCTGCCCACCTGAATCTCTCCAGTGTTTCACACTGCCAAAAGTGAAGCCTGATCCAGTTCTGTCCTCCTGGGGAGTAGTGGGGATGTCACCAACAGATGGCCCTCGAGACTGGGAACTGGTGGCAGTGCCTCAGGATCCCTCAGCCTCTCTGTGAGAGAAGCTGCTCTGTGTTTTCTTTAATAATTTTCCTCATTTTTCATGTCACCTTTGTGTTACAAAGCCAGAACTACAATAGGCCAGAATCAGAAGTGATGTGAACCTCAATGTGGTGGCATCACAGGGCCGTGAGTTAGCAAAGGGGGTAAGTGCTCCCAGTCCCTTTGGCATCTCCCACACAGCTGGAGCAGCACAAACGCAGCTAAATCCATGCATTTCACATCTCCAGCATCACCCCATGATGGCCAGTCAGCTCAGGGACAGGTGACCACCAGCATTAGCCATAGCAAATGCTGGCTTCGTGTTCCAGCAAGCCCAGGAGGGAATTGGACAGATCTGGTGAGCTCCAGGGCTGACGTGAGCAGAAGGGACTGGCTTTGTTCTCTCTAGTGCACACAGTCTGCATGTGCTTGGAAGATGGGAACAATCCTCCTCAGGGGAGAAATAATGCAGAAACCACCCAACTGTCTGAATCCTCAGAATATAATTATATGAAGAGATTGAAATGACAAGTTCACTTTTGAAGGTTTTGTTCTCTGTGACAAGGCTGAAGTTATCTCCTCTGCCGAAATGCAGAAAAACAGAATTGTAATGGCAATTAATTTACATTCAAATAGCTCTTTTCATCCACCTGGATCCTGCAGAGCCCTGAACTGTGCTAGCTGAGCACACAGAGCAGGCAATGGAGCTCATTCATGCGATGGAGACACGGGCAGTCAGTTAGAGGGATGCTGGAGGTGGTTTCTCAGGAATCAGAATGGACGGAGATGTTATTGAAGAGCTAGCGTGTCTGTTTCCTTTGGCATCATCATCATTGTGGCTAGGCTTCGCGAACGAACATTTGGGAAGGGCTCTACCCACGCTTGCTGCAAGCGCGCTGATGGCTAAAAATCCTTTGGCATCAGCATGTGGATAATACCCATCCCTACATGCTTGGTGTGTAAGTCACGGCTCATCAGGAGCGTGGCCTAGGTTGTGCCCTCAGATCTGTCCTGAAGTCACTGGCTGCCTCCAGGTGAGACATTCACGCTGCCTGGTGCTGTCAGGTCTCCCGTGAGAGGCCCTCGGGAAGAACAAGGGAACAAGGACGGCCTCCCTGCATGTGGGCCAACTCCGACGAAACCCAGATTGGGATCAGTCCCCGGGTATGTACTGCAGAGACATTCGGAAGGGATGGAGCGCAGCACGGAGCCACTCCAGGGCATTCCCTGCACGGGGTTAGGAAAATGAGAGCAGGGAAAGCACTGAGGTGCAAGTCCAAGCTTGTCTAAGGCCATTCCTGATCCATCTACCAGCAGCATCCCCAGCCCCATGGGTCTGCCCCCACCGCTGGAGTCAGCAGGGCACCCACTGAGGTTTGGGGGGCTGGGTCTAACTCTGGGTCAGCAGTGGCAGTAAATCAGAAGGAAGCACCCCTGGACCTCCACAGCAATGACTTGTCCCAAGGATTCCCATGTCCCTCATCCCACAGTCCATCCCCATAGTCGGGGACACTGGTGAAGTCAGAGCATCTGGGACACAGGAGGATCCCATCCTGCATCGCCAGCTGTATCTCAGCAAGCCATGGTTGGAAGTGGGTGCAGGAGTAAATGGATCCCAGTGCAGGGACAGTCATGGCCTCAGTCACACTCCCCCCAGGGTATCCAGGCTGTGGCTCAGTCTCCTCCGGGAGAGCCGGTGTCACCATGGGGCCATGCTGCTCCTCAGGGTGGTTTTAAAGGGAGTTGCCTGGGACAAGGTCTACGGGTGTTCCCAGCATCTATCAGCAGCCCCTCCTCTTCCCTGCGCTCCTGGCAACCTCCCCAGCCAACCTCATGCTGCTTCTTCTCTTTTTTGTCAATTCCCCTGCTCTGAGTACGGGGTCTTACATGAATCCCCTCCTGCCAGTCACAGGGAGTTATAACCAGCTCTTTTCAGATAATTACAGAGTGCATTTCTCCGCTAGGAAAAGATGCCCTGAATTGCTTCCTCACACACATGTACATATTTTTAATCTGCTGCTTTGTTTTGTGCGGAGGGGGACTCAGGCTTTGGATGGCTGCCCTGGCACAGCATGGTGCCAAGTGCCAAAAATAGAGAAAAAAATAAAATCTTTTCTCCCTTACCAGCCTCAAATCCACCGAGAACGGGAGCAAAGCACTGAGGTGAATCTGCCATGACCATCCCTGCTGGTGGAGTGGCCAAGGAGAGAAAAGCATCTCACTCAGAGTCGGTGCTGCTGCAAGTGGGGTTCTGGTCCCACACGTGGTGTTACCTGCTGTGCTCTCTCTCTGGGGCTCTCCCAGGGCCTGCAGGCAGCCCCGTGGTAAGGGACACCTGGGGCTCAGCCTGTGGTACCTCCTGGGCCTGGCAGGAGCAGGGTCCTGTCTCACTCAGGTGTGATGGAGGACAAAACGGAGGGGAAAATCAGAGAAAAAATGAGACAGCATTGAAAAAGAGTTACAACCACCCAGAAAATGGGTTTCTTACCTGGAGTTTCTCCCTCTCTGCTACTGGGCAGCAAAACTCCATGCAAATTTTCAAAAAACCTTCAGCCGAGTTTTTCACAGAGCTGCTCCCAGTGTTTCCCCAGCGGGGTGTTCAGACAGATGCCAAGCCCACACTAGGAACCAGCAAGTGTGTGTGATACTTGGCTGAACATTTTGCTGCCACTCTTCCACCCCACTAAAATGAAATGTTGCCTTGGATTAACAAAAAGCCACTGGACATGCTAATGGGAGAAAATTCCACAAAACTAAGCAGGTCCCTCCTCCCCCTGCACCCAGGACCACGTCCTGGCCCAGGAAAGCCTCTCCCTCTTCCCTCAGCCCGGAGCAAGCCACCTCCAGGCACTCCTTGTCTTTATCGCCAGGTTAATTAGCACCCCAGTTTCTGCCTTTGCAATTAACCTACTTTAAATAAGGTGAAACAGATGCCTTGCAGAGGATCTGGGACACCCAGGAGTGGACAGAAACCAGCCCAGGCTGAGACAGGGATCAGATCAGATCAGATCTGCGGCCGCAGGAGAGCGATGGGCTGTGGGACCGGCCGCTGACCGTGGGGGTTCTGCTGCCCAACCCCAGCCCCGTGGCTGCCACAGGGTGGGTCTGGTGTTCTTCTCTGTGTTTCCTGCTTCTCATGAACATGGTAAAAACCAGTGACCCTGGTGCACACCTTTCTGAAATCTTCAGCTTGCAGCTTTATTTTGTGATGGGCCCGTACAGTAAAAACCAGATTAGTTGTTCCCTGTGGGTAGATAAAGGCTTGGTTTATGTCCTAAATAAAGTTGGGAAGTCAGTGGGATATTTTTGGCTCAGTATCTGAACAGCCAAACAAAATCTAAAAAAAAAAAAAGAAAATAGCAAAAATGAGAGACTGGAAAAAGCTGACTTGGGCTGGGAGATGTAAAAGGCCATAAAAGTGGGAGGAGAGGGTTAAAGAGGATGCAAAGAACTGAAGGCTGTGAGTGTCGTTAGAAGAAGAAACAGCCCAACCATCCATCCATCCAAGCAGAGTGGTGTCAGCCAGCCACAGGCCACAAACATGCCTGTCCCACCTGGTTTTTGATTATTTATCCCAGTCTGTCCTCCTGTCTCATCCCTTTGCTTACTGAAAGAAGAATATTCCAGACTCTCAGCACCCTACTGCTTGCTCCCTGTTCCCACTTAGCACCAGGCATGCATTTCATTTCAGAGTTTCTCTTATTTTTAATATATTTCCATAACTCGTTCTTGCTGCCTTTAATGTTTCCCTGTATCCTGCCATTCCCTCGCATCCTGGATGTCGATGCTGCTCCTTCCCAAGCCCTGTTCTCACACTTTGCAGGAGTCCTGTTTGTTTTCTGGTCGCTCCTGTGGCCCTTGTATAACACCAGCAAGTCTGTCCTGGAGTTGTTCTGCAGGAGAACTGCCCACCCGTGTCCTCTGTCACCACGGTCTGTTTTTCTCATGGGAAAGCACATACATCCAGGCATGTGTTTGCAGGGAGTCTCCTTGGCCCTGGCACGGACACAGTCCCTGTTTGCCATAGGAGGTCGGATCTGATGGAAAACAACACTGGCCTGAGCCTCACTTTCCCCATTTTCTTTTTCCCCAGCAATGTGTTTACTATGATCACAAATTAACAGGCAGAATGAGTTAATTAGAACTAAACATTAAGCTAATTGCTTCCCTTTCCAAAGGCTTTGAAGTAAAAGCACTACATGAAATTTTTCTCTTCTTGGTTCCTTTTCCCTACCAAGCATCAGTGTTTGGGAATGCTGGAAAATGTCCTCTTCCCAAAACCTTAACAATTTCCATGGGAAATTCAATCTTTTCCACACTTTGGGAAACTAGCACTGAATTTCTTGCTTCCACCTTCTTGACCTCCCAAAAGTGGCTGTAGAGAAGGGAGTTCTGCAAGAGTCCTGCCTGAGCTTTGGGCACTGACACAGGTGAATTTGGGGAAATCCACAGTAAAGGGCAGGAAAAGCCAGAAAGTGCCACTGATACAGAAGTGCCATCTCCTGTGAGATTGATGGGATGGGGTCACTATGGCTTGGAGAAACTGCAGGGCAGGGCCTTACTCACCAGGCACTTGGCAGACTCTAAAGAAGTGAGAAGGACTATCCAGACCTGCAGAGACGAGCACAGAAGCAGCTGAAAAGCCTCTTGTCCCTGTCCAGGCGCTGGCACCTCTGCTTAAACCTCATCAAGGCTCTAGAGCTGGGGACAGTCCTGTCTTCCCCTTTTCTCGCCACAGAGCTCTGTGCGCCCAGCTCAGAGCCAGAAATGGAGCTCAGTATTTGGGTTATCCCCTTAAAACGGAGGGCTGTGCTGTGCCTGGGAGCCATTGCAGGGAGGATGGGAGCTCCATGCAGAGCGTCATGGTACAGACAAGGCTCAGCACAGCAGCTGGTTTAAAGGAACTTTGTAATTTCATTCTGGTGAGAGTCACATTGGTAGAGTTCTCTCATCCTCTGGTTTTGGTGTATCTCTTCTTTCTCATTTTACACTGCAGCAATGATAACATTTAAGCCATCCCTTCCAGTAACCCAGGTAAAGGCTGAAATAAACCCACAGTCACAAGTGTTAAAGGGTGAGAGAACCATGGGAGAGCAGAACCTGCACTCACCTTGCTCTGCTGTGTTCTCCTGGCAGGTCAGTTGGATGACAGCTGCGACCTCCACCCCTTCCAAAGTAGAAATACCTGGGTTATTAAAACAGACATTTCATAGGAGGAGACCTTATAGCAGGCAGTAAGATCCCATGGGAAGACTGGTTTAAGGCCTTAACTGTTTCTTAATATTCTTAAACAAGTCCAGCCTGCTTTTCATCTCGATACAAACTTAGCATAAGTATTTGGGAGCCTGTCTTCATTAGTAAAACTCATCAAGAAAGGATGTGGGTAGTTAATCCCAATAAATGCATGCCTAAGCCTTAGACCTCTACGTTTTTTTCCCAGTAATTACGAATGCTTTTGGGGAATTCTGTCTTTGTCAGACGAATTGCAGGGGCTGTTTCTCTCCCCGCAGGTGCCACGAGCGAGGGCCCTGTACACCTACCGCGGGCACAACCCCGGGGAGCTGCGGTTCAACAAGGGGGACATCATCGTGCTGCTCCGGCAGCTGGACGAGAACTGGTACCTGGGAGAGGTCAACGGGATCAGCGGCGTTTTCCCAGCCAGCTCCGTGCAAGTCATCAAGCACCTGCCCCTGCCCCCACCCCTCGGCAGGGCCCTCTACAGCCTCGACCTGCGGAGCCGGGACAAGGCAGAAAACAAGGACAGCCTGACTTTCCATAAGGTACCACCCGCAGCACCGGGACACGGCGCGGGAGGCTGTTTGCTTCCCTGGCCTGCCCGGCGCTCTGCCACTCCCCAGATCCTCGGGAGCTACTTTTGGCACACGGAGGGGGGGACACCCAGGTGAGGGGCACCCAGAGAGGGATGCAGGTGCCCCCTTGTCTCAGCCAGGGCCAGCTCGACATGTTGCAGGCGGCATTCCCGGCGTTCCCAGTGCTGCAGCTCTGGAGACCTTCCAGCCACCCGCTCCCTGACAGAATTTTGTTAGCGCTGGTCTAGACATTAATTGTGTTGTGCAGTTTAGCTTGAGATGTGGGGTGTAAATGGCACTGGCACCGATACCTAGAAATAAAATTAATACTTGTAATGTCCATAATTACAGCAAGCTCTGCTTTGTGGCTGTTCCATAGGAGGACACGAGCAAAACATCTTACTTGAGACTCTAATAGATTTTGTAAAATGTCTATTCATTTAATGAAATCATTTTAACTTCAGTAATGACTTATTTAAGTCTGGCATTAACAGACACAAGTTAGTTAGGGACTCATAGAGCCACCAAGGAATGAGAAATTAATCCTGGACGAGGCAAAGGTAGGGCTGCTGTGGGAGACATGAGGCTTCTCCTGGCTCTGACATGCAGTTTGTGACCCATTTTATTGCACCTCCTGGTGTTTAGAGAGGCAGAAAAATGTTTTCAGATTAGGTTAAAGTTTGATTACACACATAAATGACAAGATAGCCATGGCACACATGTACATACACACACACTGTGGGCTTTAAACCTTACTTTGGCAAGGGAAAATGTGACAACAACCCCTGCTGTGAAATGGTAAAGCCTGGGAGCCACTTGCACCTCTCCTGCCACAGTCTCCCTGTCCATCCCTGGCGTCAGGCACATTGCCTACCACGAGTGGGTGAGAATCTCCAAGTTTTGCAATTCGTTAATGTCAGCAGTAAATCATGATTAATTCCTCTGGCACCCATCATAGTGAAAAACACTGTCACCACATGCCCTTTGCTATTAACACCCTGATCAGCAGTTTCCAAGAAACACTGTGTGAATGCTGCCCATATGCAAACTCAGGGCCTGCCTCTCCCTCATTAACGCCGATGTTTAACAAGCCAGGATTTTTTCAATGGAAGCAGCAACAAGTCATGAATGTTCAGGCTGCTAGAGATGGAATTGGGTGGATCTAATGCTGCTGGCAAAGTCACCATCACTGAGGACCTCTCCGAGCCCGTGCCTTGCCATCAGCTGCAGGTCTTGGGTGTCCTACTGCAAGATGCACCACGTGTGCCTACACAGAGGGGGAAGGGGAGATGTACCCAATCATCCCTTCTAATTCAGAGTTAGAGTCATTAAGCACTGTGAGGGAGCCAGTCAGCCCTCCCTGCACCTCTGTCAGCCAAAGCCTTGGAGAAGGAACATATCACAGCCTCAGCAACCCCTTGTCTCAGCAACAAGTTTTTCAAACCTATTTAATTTTGCTGTCAGCGTTGCATCAGAAATTTTACACCCAGGATTTGTCACTGACAAGAGATGAGGGAAATGACTGAGCCCCAAGGTTTTAAAGATTGCCTGTAACATCACCTGAACCCTGCCTGCAGCTCTGCTGCCAGCCTGGAAAGCGGAAGCAGAGCAGTCAGGGGCTGTCCCTGGTGTAACTTCTGAAAGCACATCACGTCTCCCTTTGTCTCCCCCAGCCCAACACCACCGCCCGGCAGCTCCTGCAGACCTCCAAAAGCCACTGGTCCCCCCAGTTTAAATGCACGTCCCTGCGAACGGCGTCTCCCAAGGCGAAGGGCGCGGATTCGGCGGCTTTCCCCAAGGTGCCCGACTCCAGGAGGAAGAGCCTGCGGCAGTTCTCCATCACCACGGCCCTCAACACCCTCAACAGGATGGTCCACGCGCCCGCCGAGCGCCCGGCGCTGGAGATCAGCTCCCCTGTGCTCATCAGCTCCAGCAACCCCACCGTGGCCACCCAGAGCAGCGAGAAAGCCGAGCTGCCCTACAGCCCCCCTGTCCAGGTAAGGCAGCGGCAGTGCCGGTCTGCAGCCTAAACCTGGGACTGTCCTGAGAGATGCTGATTTGTGGACTGAGATGTAAACATAGATCAAGCTTCTGAACTATATCCACTCTTTATTTTAGGAGGCAGGAGAGTCTCATTCCTTCTTCCCACTCTGACTAAAGATCTGAGTCCAGAATCTTCACAGATCATCTGAAATGGGAGAAAAGGGGGTTTGTTTAGATTTATATGGCATCTTTCTTATTTAAGGCTGTTCCAACATTTTATAAAGCAATCACCCAGCCTCTGTCAGTTCACGTCTGGACAGTAACAGCCAGCAGCCACTTTGTGCTGAGCACCAGCCTGCAAAGAGCCGGAATGTGAGATCCTGGGTTATGGAGGGGAAATCAGGCCTTACAGAGTTCCATAATTCAACTGATACAGTATCATGTCTCACACCCCCAATGGGATCTTACCCAAAATGCTTGAACTACTGCCAACAGCAGGAGCAAGAGAGGAAACGTGTTACGGTTTGGCCTTAGAAGGGTTGGGATTTCCATGCTTCCAAGCAGCAGTGTTGCTCCCAGAGGTTTGGGGGCAGAATCTGTGCTGTTCCTGAGGCTGCATGGGATGCAGCTTTTCCTTTCCATCTCTGGGTTTGGACTGCAGTGACTGAGCTGCAAAGCTGAGATTCCTTTGCAAGGCCGGGTAGGCACCGCAAGGATACCTGAGAGGACGAGGGAACAGGAGGGCTGCACGTGAGCACAGCCAGCAGCAGCACAGGGCTGGAGAAGCAAAGCTGGCGTGTTGTAGGGCTCCCCACAGCACTACCTGCCTGCCTGGCGCTCCCACCACCTCAGAGCACTCAGACTCATTTCAGCCCATAAAAGGGAATAACCTGCTCTGCCCCAGCCCTCCTCCTCCAGCCCTTCCTTCCCCTTGGCGGTGCCAAGCCGGGCTCAGACGGAGCCAGAACCAGTTTGCAGGGCTGTGGCCACCGTGTCTGTGCATGTGCCTGTTGTGCAAGAGGCTGTGGGGTGAGGGCAGCGGGGCGCTGCCACCCACGCCCGCCCGCTCCACCACGGGAGTCTCTTCCCAGTCACAGCTGAGCTTATTCCCTGGGCCAGGCGGTCCTTGGGGCAGGGAATGTCTGTCTGGGAGCTGCTGCCCGCCTTTGCTGCTCAGTGAAGGGAGCTGATAAACCCCACAGATGCCCTCTTGTACATTTGGCTTTTCTGTGTACTGAATGATGTGGAATTTGCAGGACCCAACATCCAGGAGCACTGAGAGTTCCCACAGCCCCGGGATGGGATGGGGAAGGCCTCCCTCCCCACAAGGCACCACATGGACGCTCTCAGCAGGGACTTGCCTGTGTCAGCAGTGCTGGGAATCATGTTGGTGACACACTAGAATGGGAGATGGAATACAAGAGAGATTCCAGGAGAGGCAGGGAATTAAACCCTTTGTACTTACAAGGGCTTGCAAAGTACTCAGAGGAGATCAGCAAAAGCAAATGCCAAAAATCAGTTATACATGACTGGAAAATATTTCATTCAATCTGTTTTCCTCTCTGTTGCAAATGCAAAGGCAGCTTTGAGGAGGCTAAAGGATGGCTGCTCCCAGGCAGAGGCGAACACAGAGCGGTGAAAAGCTTGAAACTTGCGAGCCAGGAGGGGAAGCTTCGACATGGTTCCATCAGGAAAACCAGCAAAAGGCTGTCATTTTCCTCCAACACAGAAAAAACAAATTCCAAATCCCAAAATTTCAAACATTTTGATTATGATAAGGATTAAAGTAGAATTATAGTTTCCAATCAACTTTATGAGCACCTGGTCTGACCCTGCCTAGACTAGAAAATGAGGAGTGCAGAGACAGTTTGAAGCTGACCTGCCACTCCAGGTCCGAGACAGAAGCTGGAATTGCTGGGGTGTTTTAATTAACTTAATTTACTGGAGAGCACCAGAGCTGGTGAGTCACTTTTCTTTCTCCCTAGGTCCTTGCCAAGCCAGTGTTCCAGCACAGCGTTACAGACTTGACCACTAGAAATTAGATTTGAAATGAACGCGAGATTAAAGCCCCAGTTTGCATCATTAAAGGTCGTGTGGTCATTGCTGGAGAGCACAATTGGCAGCCACATCCCAGCCCAGCGACGTTCCACTGCCCTGAGCTTCCTGGGACGCTGCTGCCACTGCCCTGCCTTGCTGGGAGCTCTGTTTCCCCCGACAGCAGCCACGCTCCTGCCACCACACAGCACAGCCATGGCATAGCCATGGCACAGGCACGGCACAAACATGCCTTCCAGCATGACCAGCACTGGTTTCCAAATGGGAATGAGCTGTTGCCGCCAGCAGTTCACCCCAGGGCATGTTTTGTGCTGCAGAAGGGACAGCTCAGCAGAAGAGCATCCCAAGGATGCCAGACTGCCTGCTGCCATCCTCCCCCCACGCTGCCGTCCCAGGCTGTGCAGAGAGACCAGAGCAGCACCAAGTGCTCCCTCATCATCCTCACCCCAGGGTCTGCCGTGCTGCCAGCACCAGTGGCAACCAGAAGAGCAAAGGCAGAAGCCAAAGGGATGAGTTGGAGCATGCCTGGTTGGCACAGACCTACAGGTTCAGTAGCTGGGACCCTTTTTGGTCTCCCTGCAGAGCCCAGTGAGCACAAGGAACACAAAACCAAACTCCTAAGAAGAATGGAAAGAGCCCACAGGCAGGTTCTGGGTTGGAGTTACTGGACAGACACTCAGCAGGACATGGGGCCAAGGATGCCCAACAGCCCGTGCCTCACCTCAGAGACCCCCTCAGCAGGGGGATGTCACCCAAGCTTCAAGACAAGTGGAGACAGGGCATGGGAACTGCCCAACACGCTGCCCATGGCCTCACTGGTGGACAGGGACAAGGCGTCATCCTCTCACCCTCACCAGGTGACAGGTCTGGCACAGCATATGCAAGGCAGAGTTACCTCAGCAGCAGAAACAGGGCAGCAGTTGCTCCCTGGAACACCAAAGACCCCTGTGAGAGCACAGAGGGGACATTATGGTGGCTGGTACTGCTCTGCAGGTGCAAAATGACAGCGGGGAAGGGCCCAACCCCCAGCCCAGCCACACACAGCCCTGAGCGAGGGGGTCTCTGCCCATGCAGCCAATGCAGCCACTGCTCCCTGCCCGCCACACACACCAGCCTGTGGGGCTCCTGGGACACCACAGACATGGTAAATGGCTTTAATCATAGTCATTAAAGATCACTGAGGCAAGGACTGCATTATTTAGGGTTCAGACAATGCCAATACTTCCAGCTGGAGCTAAATAAACAAGTGAAACAGCAGTGGTCACACCAGTCCTCACCTGTCAGACACGACGGTCTCCTGGTTCAAAGCCTGGGCTTGAAATGCCCTTTTTCCCAAACTCCTCTTAGTTCCCAAAGCAGCACCAGAGACCATGAATGGATCTAAGGCACTCATCTTGCTCAGAGCCATGTGAAGAGGGATAAGAGAACACCAAATGTGAGGAGAGGCGAAGGAGCACCTCCACACTGAAGTGGATCTCACATTCATGGAGTTAGCAACAGATACAGGTTTAGGGCTCAGATGTGACTCTTGGAATTCACAGCTGTTGGGTTAAGGTTATCCTGTTCCATCACTGCTCCCAGAGCCTCCCCACACCCCAGCTTTTCTTTCACAACAAGCTCTGTTCTTAAAGGACAGGGTGAGCACCATCAGTCCAGCTAAGCCATGCCTTGGGAAGCATCTTCATGTGGAAGGACCATGATTCGAGCAGTTGAGGGTACTGGAGGGGCTTAGCCTGGGGAAAAGGAGGCTCAGGGGAATCCTTATTGCACTCTGCCTGAAAGAAGGCTGTAGCCAGGTGGGGGGTTGGACTCTTCTCCCAGGCATACCATGACAGGACAAGAGGAAAGGGTCTCAAGCTGTCCCCAGGGAGGTTCAGGTTGGACAGTAGGAGGAATTTCTTCACTGAAAGGGTTGTCAGGCATTGGAAGGGGCTGCCCAGGGAGGTGGTAGATTCACCATCCCTGGAGGTGTTCAAGAACTGACTGGATGTGGCACTTGGTGCTCTGGTCTGGTTGACAAGGTGGTGATGGGTCACAGGTTGGACTTAATGATCTTGGAGGTCTTTTCCAGCTTCAGTGATTCTGGGATTCTTAGTCTTCCACTTACTGCCTGGTCTTTTTTTAAATCGAATGCTACAATGCTACTTCTATTTCTTGAAACATCTTTGGTGGTTTTTTTGAAGGGTGGGTGAAGCCAGTAAAATATTTTTAGCTGTTCCTCCAGTGGCTTAAAAGGAGCCAATAACCAGATTAATACCTTGTTTTCTTTGCTTTCTTTCTCCCACAGGTCAGCACCTCTTACTACCCTGCACCAGGACCACTGGGACCCTCAGCAGCCATCGTCACCCTCCCCCATCTGCAGCACCACGTGCCAGCTTACCTGTACGTAAGGAAACTGAAATACTTCAGGGGGAAGGGAAGGGTGTAGTTTCCTGTACCTTCTCCCTGACCTCGCTCCTGTCAGCCAAGAGGTGCAGGCAGACCAGAGCACAGCTCAGATCCAAATGCAGATCCACACAGGAATGTACCTGGCTGGTTTTAGCAGGGGGTGGCAGAGACCTGGTGTCACAACTGAATTGTTCTATTCCCAGCAGGTGAACCGTCCCTGCCACTTACTGCCCCACTGCAGTATTCATGGATAAACAGTTCTGCCTGTTTGTCAACAATACATTTCAATTTTTTTCAAGTGTAAAGAAACTAATTGCTCCTCAAGTGCCTCTAGTTATTTATTTCAAAACCTTCACGGCCACTGGAGTTTTGAACAATCCAATTTTTGAAAACTTTCCCAGAGTTAAAATTTGCAGATAACACACTGTGATGATTTGTTTTCCTCGAGATAAGATTCACCAGCCTAGCGCTGTAGTAATGCACCTAAAATAATAACAGCATCCCATCACGCTGTTTACACAGCACTCAGCAACCCCAGTGCCCAGTTGGGCTGGGGGAATGCTGGTGCCCACAAGGACAGCTTGGTGCTTTGTTGGGCACCTACACACATCATTGTATGTCAGCCAAGACTCCTGCAAACACTTAATGCCAAGGACGGGAGAACTCCAAAGACCTTAAAATAATTTGCAGATTGAAGAAGGTATTAGTGTCCCACCAGCTGCCTGGTTTGCACAGCTCCTTTTCCAGCCCTGCAGTATCAGACCGGCACCTGCAGATCCTCCCTTTGAGGTGACTCCTGTATAGCAATGTGTGGCTGCAGAATGAGAACACCCTGACCCACTTGGGCTGTGCCAGTCCCCGAGGGAGCAGCCCTTCACACAGACTGGCCCTGAAGGTCAAACCTTCAGGTGCTCGTGCTGAATAACAAGGAGAGATAAAACTTTCTAAAATTTCTGGGATACCTCCTGACTATCCATAAAACTAGCCTGTTGTTTCTATTTTGTAAACAACACTCAATAATTGCTGTATTGGGCTGTAACTCATTGATATTTGGGAGCAGATCGCATTCCCTTGGGAAAAAAACCCAAACAACAGTGCATTAAAATGTGGTACCCTGGAGAGAAAAATAATGTTAGTTTCCGACAAATAGGGGAGAGTTTTGAAATACACACCATTTTCTTTTACTGCTGTTACACATGGGTCAGTTAGACCCCAGAGCTCCAGGATGCTCCAGCCGCCCTGCACGGGGGCAGTTCTGCCTCCCCTCACACCCTGTCTCCCCAGGTGCGTGGCTCTCCACTCCTATGTGCCTCATGGACCAGACGAGCTGGAGCTGCAGAAGGGAGAAGGCATCCGTGTCTTTGGGAAGGACCAAGACGGCTGGTTGCGGGGCATGTCCCTTGTCACGGGCAGAGTCGGCATCTTCCCCAGCAACTACGTCGCTCCCCTCTTCAGGTCTGGTTTTCTTTACACAAAACAAAAACACTTGGAGAGGGAAGGAGGTAACATGAAGGATCTGGGGTCTTCTTGTTCATACAGAGAAACCACAGCAAGGGACCCCCACGGTACTGACAAGGGCCAGGGGTCCCTCGCCAGGTGGGGTGGCACCTGGCAGCTCTCACCCTTCTTTTCCTTTTCCAACAGGAAATCTAGTCTCTCTGACTCAAAGATGCCTTCCTTGTACACTTCATGGACGCTGTCGACCTCCTCGCTCTCCTCCCAGGGGAGCATCTCTGAAAACGGCCCGAGGCAAAGCAGAGTCCTGAAGCCGGTGCTGCTGCCCATCCCCATCCCCTCTCCGGGGAGGAGCACGGTGGGACCGGCACCTCTGCGGCGCGGCCGCGGCAGCGCCAGGAAGAGTAAGTGCTCGGGGTGGGGGTAGGGGCTGTGGAAGGGAGAAAGCGGACACATTCCCCCCAGACCACACCAGCTGCTGAGGCTCAGGGTCCCACACCCTTGCTTGGCCCCGGCTCTGGCTGATTTGGGAATTGCAGGGAGGACCCTGGGGGACACACACGGCGATCCCTGTGTGCATCCTGTGAATAGGGCTGTTGGTGCAGGGCTGTAACCACTGCTCGCTCTGCCCCTTTGCTCTCTGTACCATTTTGGATTCCTGCTGACTGACTTCCTTTCCATCGGTCCTTGCTTCCCAGACGGATCCCTGCAGAGGCCGGGGCAGGCAGGCACCCCCGTGCCGATCACGGGCTCCCTCAGGCGTCCTCCCGCGGCTGCAGGACGACCTCAGCAGTTCCAGATTTACCCGCACGTCAGCTCCCCGTCACACAGCATCCCTCCCGGAGCCGGCACGGACGAGGCAACGAGGCCAAACTTCTCCCACGAGGCTTCACCGGCGCTTGTGGTCAGGGGAGGGGAGAGTCGGACCCCGTCCGTGTGCAGCTCGGTGATCCTGGATGCCAAAGACCCTCCGGCAAAGAGCGAGGCAGCTCCAAAGCCGCCTGCGTCAGCCCCGCCGTCCATCCTGGTGAAACCAGAAACCTCCCGCAACGGAGCCGAGAAGGTAGGGCCAGTGCTTCCCGCAGCTCCCCTTGGAACCCGCAGTGTCAGCCAGTACTGGCCAGGGCCAAATCCCCCGAGGGCTTTGCTCCGTCCTCGCCAGGTTTTCATCCAATAGACATCACTGGGATTGGCACCTGTGTTCAGAAGTCGGGTGTTTTTGTGTTGCTGACACTGCTGTACAGATTAAGCCCTATAGAAAGGCAGGGGCTCTCTCCCTGTCACCAGATTCAGTCACAAGCAAATACCGAGACCTTTCTGAGGTCTTAAATCAGAAAAGAATTCTATCGAGGTGCCCAAGAGTTTGGGAGGGAATGGGCAGACGACACAGACCTGGTGTCAGGTCTTGTGTCAGGCAGAGCTTTGCAGAGCTGCCCCATCTCCCTCATGTCACTTGGGCTGATCTATTTGGAATGTGAATTTCTTTCCCCTCTGGCAGCCAGAGAGAAATTTCCTAAAAGTAAAATCATTCTGCAGATTGCCGAAGGGACAGCTTCCACTTGCCATGATACCCCAAGAGGTGCCCCAATCATTCCACCAAGCCCAGCCAGCCTCAGAGCTCCCAGGCAGCAAAGCATGGGCTGAGAGAACTCGCAGGTCTCTGAAGGCAGGACAGGCTGTTCACTCTCCTGATGCTGTGCTGCCTCCTGCTCTTCCCCTCCTGCTAACTCGGTTGATGACTCTCCGGACCGACTCTCCTCGGTCTCCAGTAGCCATCAGCACTGCTGTGCTGGTCCCTGGGGCTCCCTTCCACGTGCCATCGGCTGCACATCCCCCTGGGCTTCCCTGCGGGCATCCTGTGCCCCGGGAGGGAAGGATCCAGCGGCGCCCTCGGCACATCCCGCCGGTTCTGCAGGGCTGGGCACAGCAGGGAGGGCGGGCAGGGGCTGCAGTTCCCACCTGACCCTGGTCCCCTTCTCGCTGCAGCAAGTGAAGACGGTGCGGTTCCAGAACCACAGCCCTCCGCCGCCCAAGCGGCACAGCCTGCAGCCCTCGCCGTGCCTCCAGCGCTCCAGGACGGAGCCCGAGGTGCTGCTGCCCGAAGCCGGCCTGGGCCCCGAGCTGCTGGTGCTCTACTCGCCCCGGCTCGGCTCCAGCCCCCTGCACCCGCACCGGGCGCTGCACCCCAAGGCGCTGTCGCTGGACCTCTCGGGGCAGCTGACCTTCCCCGTCAAGAAGAGCTACAGCAGCATCTCTGCAAACTGACCGGGTAACCCCCGCCTGCCTTCCTCCCCACGCCTGCTCCTCTCCCTCCTGCGCAGGACCCCGGACCCCGCACAGCCTCCGCCGCTCCCCACCTGGGCGAGGGGACGGCACACCGTGTCCCCACGCCAGCGGCACCCTCAGGACCTGCGAATCTGAGGCTTGCAGGGAGCCATGGGACCCCCGAGGGAGCCCCCCTGCCCCAGGGCTGCCCGAGCGCAGGGAGATGTGACACGAGGACTGACGTTTCCCGGTGCCGCTGCCTGCGCCGCACCGCAGGATCGGCGGGAGGGGAGGGAAGCGTGCGGGTGTCAGAAAGAATTACACTTGTCTTGAGCTTCTCAGGGCTGCAGGAAGCCCACAGAGATCAAACGCTGGGTCGTTACCTGCCTGTCTCAGGATAAAGAAACCATAAATCAGAGTCGATCAGCTCCTGGCTGACGGTTCACGCTGCCTTTGGGGGAGGGGGTGGGTCACTCAGATTTATTGTTAGGGTAGTTGCTTGCTTGCTCTTCTCTTTGGTATTTAGCCCAGGGATTTTAACACAGAACAGTCTAAAAGGTGATTTGGAGAGGGAAGAGCCAATGGGAAGGGCCGTGTCATCACTGCAGTCATCCAAGCTCTGCAGTCAGGGCACTGAATCTTGCTTCTCCTCATTGCTTGGTTTCCTCTGGTCACCTGTCAGCTACCTCCTGCTCATGAGCTCCCTCCAGCCCCTTCCCACTGCCCACTCACTCCAATGTGGCTGTTGTAAATATTTTATTTGGGATTCATGGGTTCCAATCTACACTCAGATGCATGAAACATTGTCTATGTAACAGCAGAATTCAGCATTCACCATGCCCCAAATTACCCTCTGCCACAGCAGCACCAGCTTCAGTTTCCAGATGACCCCATTCCAGGCATCCTGCTGTGAATCCCAGGAAAGGCAGCACAGCCAGAGAGTGGTGCTGGCTCACAGCTGTGCCTGCTCTCCAGAAAACCTCTGCACAACGGATTTTGGGTTTCATACTTTGTTTTCATTGCTGGTTTATCCACCAGCAGTTCCCACCCCAGCTGCAGGCACCAGCCACCAGCTCTCCTGACTGGGGAGCTGTGCTCTCTCCAAAACTGCCACGAAATCCCATCTTCGGTTACCTGCATACAAACCCAGGGAAGGAACTCCACTGGTCAGTGGAAACTCTCCAAGGCCCTGGCACAGCCTCAGAGAAGGATGTTTTCTCCTGGAACTAAGGAGGAATGGATAAAATGATTCACTAGGCCACAACCCCTGCTCCTTCACTCTTCCAGACTTGCACTGTGGAGCAGGAAGCTGGTCCACTTTCAGTGGCACAACAACCACCAAGGCACAGATCAGTTCTCACCTTGTGCTCTCTGGCAGTATTTCAGCTCCTGCAGAAAGCTGAAAACGTGCCATGCACCCAGGGATAAAAGGTGGCACTGCCACAAACAGGAAGGTGAGCACAACTCAGTGATGCCACCTCAGAGACAGCTCAGTATCTCGGGAGACAAGCTGGTTTTTTGCTGAGGACTCCTCTCGTCCCTTTGAAGCTGAACCAGAAAGCAGCTGCCTCCGTCACTGAGACACATCCATGTATCCCAGGCACTCTCAGAAATAAACAGAATTCCACTCGGTATTGGTGCTTTGGTGAAAGAGCAGGCAGCTATTTTGGGATGGATGTCTGTGTTTCACGCACAGGATATTTCAGAGCTATGATGCTATGGTGATAAGTGGCCTAAATTTATTCAAAATATGTAGGGAGAGAGAACTGAAAACAAGAAGTACTTTAAAGCAACAGCCCTAATAAGCCTCTTGTCCCCACAGACAGCCCTGCCCACGGGTTTCATGCCGCAGCCCACTGAGCAGGACTGCCAAGTCCTCCTCACCTCGTTCCCAGCAGCACCAGGAGGGAGCTCCTGGACTGTGTCACTTCACCAAGGAACATCCCAAGAAAGAGGGACAAAAACTCAGGCCTTTTTCTTCCAAAAGCCCAGGCTAAAGCAGAACCTGCTGAGCTAATCCAGAGCTCCATCATGATCCCTTGGGTGAGGCAGTGCCCAACAACTGGTCCTTACCCACATGGAGAAATCAGTCACACCAGGGAAGGCACCGAACTGTCAGGGAGCAATTCTCCAAGTGCTCCAAACCAAAAACATCTGTTCTGGAATAATCACCCCATATCCCTTACCTCTGCAAGCAGAATCACCACACTGGGCTCCAGGCACATCAGCAAACTCCAGATTGTTGGTTTCAGCTCTGGGCTGCAACCTGAAGTACCCTGCACCTTCCCTGAGGATCTGCTCCAAACCCTGGGCCTTCAGGCTGCTGTCATCCAATTTGGTTTTTAATAGTGTAGCAATGGAAAGGGAGGCATCACATGCTGGCAGGAGGGTGGCAGCTTCCCATGGAGGTGGGCGAGCTCTTCAAGGATTTCTGTTCTTTTTATATATATTTAACTTCCCTCCTGTCTTCCCACCCTCCAGACTCTCTTCATCCTGTTTCCCTACTGAAGAGAGGTCAGACATCAGGACTGGGACCCTGTTTTGTCCTTCCCATACTGGCCAGGAGGGCCCTCTTTCCCCCTGGAATGTCTTTCCTCTGCCCTCCCAGTGGGAGAGAGAGAGACTGGTCTGAGCTCTGGTCCTGCTGACCCTCCAGCCTCCTGTGCTACCACAGACTTTCACACAGAGCACCAAGGAAACAGCATTAGAAAGGCAAAATTTATTTCCTTTACTAAAATACACCATTCTCTGCTGACTCAGACAGGCTGAGCTGGGCTCCAGACATGCTGAGCACCATGTCCATCAGCACAGCCAAGGAACAGAGCTCTGGGAAAGGCATAAAGCAGCACACAGGGATGGACAGAGGGACCATTAATGAACCTCTCCAAGTTCTTCAATTGGGCTTATTTTCTATCTGCTCATTCCTTATGATTAGTTAATGAATTAGAGCCTGAATCAGATCATTGATCAGCCACTCTAATTGCCTGCCCAGCCTGGCATAACCTTGGGAGTGCTTCAGCACACAACCCGTACCCAAGCTTGGGCTACAGTCCTGCTTCCTGATAAAATCATGAAGCAGAGGCAGCAGAGGTAAGGAAACATAACATTGATGAATTCTCTCTATATTTCCCATGCGGATGGGGCCTCCCTGCCCTGGACACAAACACCTCATCTCAGACACAGGAGGGTGCAGAGGAGGCCCCATTCCAGTCCACCCCAGGGCTGGAGCACTGGGCCTGGAGGTGACTCGCCCTCCACCTGCCACAAGAAAGGTGCCATGAGGATGATGTTCAGTCTCAGGAGGGAATTCTGCAGGGCCATTCCGCTGGTGACTGGCTGCAGCATTGCTGCACAGTGCTCTCCTGGGAGCCTGAGCACCACAACTAGGCTGGGGTCTGTAGAGAACCCCTGGGATCAGTCCCTGCTTAATGATTAGCAAGGATCTAATGGCCCCTTGGTTGGAAAACAGGAGCCATTCAGCTGCTCAGGTGCCACTGGCAGTGGGGGACAGCCAGGCTGGAGGTGGGCAGGGGCAGCTCCCCCCAAGGAGGGATCTGGGGTGCTCAGTGACCCCCAGAATGACTCTGCTGGGAGCCAATTTCTACACACCTTCCAGTTGCTGAGCCTCTGACAGCCACTCCCAAGGGTCTTTCCTAGAATCTCGAGGGCTGCTTCTTTTATGTGGAAGAGGATTCTTCTATTATTTTCTTAATGTTCCAAGCATCTGTGGCTTTAGAAATTGAGTATCCTCATCCTGATGAGGTATTTGCTCCTCTCACTCCAACAGCCACGCTCTGCCCTCAGGTAAAGGTCTATTTCCTAAAATGAACATCACAAACTCCCTGTCAGGGCACTTGAGCTCCCACTTCTCACCCACCCTGTATCCTTAGTCCCAGGTGTTTCAATGCACACTTCTTTCCAAGTTTTATTTCCTGACTTCAGCCTGTTTAATTTTTCACAAGCCACCACAGCAGAACAAGAACTGCTAAAACATCAAGCCCCTCTTCTAAATTCAGAAATCCCAGGAATTAAGCTAGAGAAAAAGTATCTGGGAATGAGCAGGCTTTGCTAATCCGCCCCTGGCTCCTCTGGCTGTGGCCAGTCCAGGGCAGCAGCAGGGGCCCATCATCCCCTCCCTTGCTCTGGGAATGAGCAATACAAACACTGGCCCTAAAATGTTTAAGTTGGAAACACCAGAGCAGCCTGGGACACTGTAAGTTCACATGTACATTTATCATTTTTAGGAGGTTTATTCATTGCTCAACAGCTATTGCAGTTCATTTGTGCAACAATGTGTTTGAAGTGCAATCACAGCTTGAGACTTCAGGTTTTCTGTCAGAAACCTCAGTATCTGTCCTGTTTAAAAAATAACATTTCAAAATATTAATGGTATAAGTTTTTAGAATCCTAAACTGTCCATGAAGTAATGGGGACTTACTAGTGAGGTCCATGGGAGCTCCACAGCCTGATCCTTTGTACCTGTTCCCAGTGGGATCAGAAACCACAGTGTCAGGCTGGTGGGGACCCTATAGGTAATGAAAGCGGGGAAAAGATCTATTTACACCAGAGTTCCAGCCAAAATAGGTTTTAAAGGCAGAAGGGGTCAACAAAAGGAGCTTCCCTCATCCCCTGCACGAGCAAGCAGGGAATTTCATTGTCTTCTTTCTGCACCGAGCCCAGGGATGGTCCAGTGAAATGTTACAGCCAGGTCACTATCAGTGAGAAAACAGAAATTACTGGTTTTACATGTATATCTTAGAAACAGTAGGATATATAACCTCTGCTTAGCTGGTGATGGGTAGGAGGAATAAATACATTTAGTTTACTGTTCAGAGACACTTGTACAAATTCAGGGACACTGAATACTTTTTCCATGAAGTTCATTTTTTAAATAGATTTTTTTCAACTTAAGGTACTATTTGGGAGAAAAGTCAATAAATAAGAAGACAATAGTTTCCTGTTTTTTATTACTCCTGAAGCTATTTATTTTGTATTTCTGTAACAAAAAGCAAAGGTTTAAAGACATTTTAAGTTTTCAGAAGTTTATTCATCTAAGTTTATAGCACTAATGTTTAGCTCTGTAGCCTGCAGGTAATTAAATTAATTGGGCCCAAATGGGTTATGGCTCCTCATGCACTGGAAGCGTCGGCAGCTGCAGTGAGTGGCAGCATAAGGGCACTGGGGAGGAACTGGGGAAGGGCACCAGAGGGACACTGGGAGAAACAGGGTGGGGAACTGGTGGAAACACAGGGCTTGGGAAAGCTTTGGGCTCTCACTGCATGAGGCTCACCAGTCCATGGGGGCTGCTGTGGCACCATTAAAAATTTTTGCATGAAAAAACCCCCCAGGAATGTTTATTTTCACTTTCATATTTCAGGTTTCACACGCTCAGGAAAAGATGGCAGGGGAGTTGGGGGTTACCTGATTCAGAGCCCAGGAATGCAGGCTCTGCTTTCCTACTCAGGGCCAGGTTCCAGCTCAAGTTCCTGATGCTACTTTTGAGGCTCTTTGCCCCCAGCAGGAACCTACAAGTAAACAGGATGATCAGATTTAGCATTTCTTGACTCTTTTCAAAGTGCTTTGAAACCTCTGGCCATGAGGAGAGGACAGCACTTCACTCCACTGTAGAAGTGAGTCCAGGGGGGCAGGGACAGCCAGGGTGCAGGGATGGGACCCTGGCCACTGTGTCCAGTCCCAGCCCTGTGGCCCCTTCTGTGCTATCAATCCCTCAACTCCAGAATGAGTGGCTCACTGCTCCCCTCCCAACAGCACCAAATAAATCTGCACAAAATTTCCAGCTCACAAGTGCCAGCTGGAGGTGGCAATTTAGGCTCATGGTCTCAAAGCCACCACTGGGTCAGGAAGTTGCTGTGGTATGACATCTGGGCATTGTATCCAGGTTTAACTTCCAAAAGGTGGGGGAGCAGCAGCAGAGACAGCGACTGTTGTAAAATACTCCTGAACTTTACTCTTAAAAACTAGGCATGTTGGGTGGTGAGGGAGAAGGGATGAATCAAAGGAACCATGATTCAGGCTCCCTCTCGGGCAGGTTTGTGCCAGGACAGCCTCAGTGTGTGGCAGCTCCTGCCAGCCAGGGCAGCCCATGGCTCTCGGGCCACTTGCCCAGCAGCACATGGCCAGCAGCCAGCAGCACTGCCCAGAGTCACCAAGGGTCCCTGGAGCAGCAAGGAGGGTTCACACATGGCACAACCAAAGATCAGCTTCTGCTCCCCATCCTGCACATCCCACCCAGATCACTCCAATGACAGAGTGAGCTCATGGGCCTGATCCAGTGAAGGACCCTGTGCTGGGATAGCTCAGCCCAGCCCCTGACCCAGCCAACCCTGCTTGGGATGTGGCCCCCTGTGCTCAGCCAGGCAGCACTACAAACCTCCTCCCATCCCACTAGCACCCCAGTGCTCAGCCATCTGAGAAAAAAAACCTACCTTGGAATTCAATTAACTTATGGCCTCAACACAGAACAGCTGATTTTTCTCCTTCTCATACCTTATGAAAGACACAAAAGAAACCTGGAGGAAAGTAGCATGACCCCTGCCCAAAGCTACCATTTTGCTTTACTTTATACCTGTTCCCTTTCAAGGATTTGCTTTTTCCTACTTCAAAGGCCAATTTTCCCGGGTGGGAGGTTGTGGTTGGGTGCTGGGGATGTCCCTCTCTCTGGGCTTCTGAGGCCCAGCAGCCCAGAGCACTGACCACAGGACAGGATGGGGGAAAAGGGGAGGATGAGGATGCCCCCAGACCAATCACAGGAAGCAGATGGAGCCAAAGCCCAGCTCTGCCACAGCGCAAAGGTTTGCCACTGCCACTCAGTCCAGGAGCTGACTGGGGATCCTTGGAAGCACAAACAAAGGTTAACAAAGACCATTCCAAAGCCATCTCCCCAGCCCAGCAACTCATGTGCAGCTCCAGCTCATGGGTGATGATTCTGCCACTCCCCCCTTCAGTGGAAAATAATTCCCTAAGGTCACACAATCCCTCTGACTTACCAAGGCTCTGCTGAGGAGTAACTGCTGCTGCTTTAAACAAAATACAGGTTCTGGATGCTCTGCTGGTGCCACAGAGCCAATAATTCTCTCTTCTGCCTGCAGAGTCTGCAGGGATTAATAAACTGCTCTGAACTGAATTCCTGAGCAAGGAATTCCTATCCACGGCTCTCTGCAGAGAGACATGTTAGAGTCTGATATGCAACAGTGAGCATTCCTCTCTCACCAGCCGTATGGCTTCTACACAGATTTATGTTTTTATATACCAGGCTATTTACAATGTTAACCAAGGATGGGATGGAGCTCCTCACTCTGCTCTGTACTTGAGACCAGGAAGGAAAAGAAGTCCTGTCCTCAGGTGTTACCCAGGAGGGAATAAACAGCAACGGGACCTTAGACATTTATCCTGCCAGCAGGACTTGCAGCCTGGCACAGGTGACATCACCACACTCCATGCCCTGCATCACATCAGTTCCCACCTACCAGGACTACCCATTAACCCTCCTGCCCACCCCCACCCCAAGCAGCAGCAGGCTCTCCAGTTAAAGTCTTCAGTGAAACGGGGCTTGGACAGAGCCAAATCCAGCTGAGAAGCAGCACAGCTCTCCTGAGGAAGGAATGGAATTCCCAAAAGACATTTGTTTCTGAACACCCTGCCCCAAAGCTGGAAAGGAAGAATCTCCACATTAACATTCAGGATAACTGTTTCCTTTCAAGAGAAGCCAAAGGGTCAGAGGAAAATAATTTTATTAAATCCCTGTTTAAAAGAGCAGTGGGAACTCACATGTGAACTCAGGTCAGTTGGGGTGGGCTTTTTTTTAATACAACAAATTCTCCCCTTTATTACAGATGTTTCAAAGTCCCTCCATGAACCTTCTCATTGCCAGGTATGTGCCAGCTCAATGAACCAGGTAAACAATTGTGTCCCCAATGTCCCTTGTCAGACCATTCTCGGTGACGCGGACATGTCTCTGGGCCAGGTCGATGTGGAAGATGGCTTGTTCCAGGATAGGAGTTTTCCCTGCTTCCTCTTTGCCAAGGACTGGAACACGGCGGGGCCCAAGCACAGGATCATCAAACCTCATCAGTTTCACTTTAGAAAGATCTGCACAGAGAGAGCAGCTGGTCAGGCCACGGGAGCTGCACACAGGCCACAGCACTGCTTAACCTTTGGGACTTCCACACCCGCTACAAGGAAATACATTCTCTTGGGAACACCAGTCGTGTTAAGGTTTACACCAAGACACTGATGTCCCTCAGTGGTTAAACAGCAAATTACCACCAGAAAAGGGGATAAACCACACAGAAATACCAGCTCCAAATACCATACTCCAAGCACTGAATTTGCTTCTCTAGCTTGGGACAGCTCTGAGTATCTGAACAGTTATTTCTCATTTTCCCAGGCACGAGCTTTGTATTCAATATTAAAATGCACAATAACAAAAAACTGCTAAAACAAACCAAGAAAAATCCGTAGGAAGCCTGGGATCCTTCAGCCAAGCCTTCCTGCAAGTACATTCTTTCTGCCCTGTGCCCAACAGCACACTGACACCTTCTGGGAAGAGAGGGAGTCTCTGTTTCATCTCCCTTGTTTTCAGTCATTCCCAAATCTGCACCACGCAGGAGCTGGCAGATACACACACACCCCTCACTGCACAGAGCATATCCCCACATCATCTGTCATACCCTGTGTGCACACCATCAGTGTGCAGCTCTTTGTTCTACAGACAAGCACCAACACAAACACAAGCTACTGAAAGACACGGAACAGAAAAACTCCGCTGTCACAAGCTTAAGGATGAGGTCCAGATTTCCTTTTACACCCAGCTCATAGTGCTTCAGACTGGTGTGATTCTCAATTCCTGCATCCTTCACCAAAAGCACATCTCTGTTCCTACAGAACAACCTTCAGCGGTTCTCAGTTCCCCTTCTCTCCTAGAGGTGTGGATCTCACCAGGTGGGACAGCTGCACACCTGTGCCAGTGGTTACCTTTGATTCCTCTGTCCATCTTCATTAGGCGCCTGATCACGGTCTCCCTGTTGTCCCCTTGCCTGATGTCCATTTTTGTGGAGAAGTGGCCATTGCAGGGCTGAGGGTTCACCAGGAACACAGACACACCAGGCTGTGAGAGACAACACAGACCTTAAAGGAGAACCTGTGCTTGTGATCCCTCAGGCAAAACATGAAACTCAGCTAAATAAACCTCTGCTGTTCACAAATCTTCCGGGGAATAAACTCCTTTTAGAACTTGCCTGGCAGTGAAGGATGCCAGAACTGCCCCAACTCTTAAATACAGCCCAGAGTGTAACAAGCATTTACAACATACTTAGGGAAATCAATGACATTTTTACTGTCAAAAGAGCTAGAAATATTCATTCATGATGAACAATCCTGTCTGATGGAAGTCTTTAAGTGGCGTATTTGCTTTTGTCTGGGTTTTTTTAAAAGTTTTAAATCAAGTTTTTAAGACTTCCACTATCTGAATTTCTCATTTTACCTCAGTTCTGAATATGGAAAATGGTTTTCCAGGACAGCAATCTTCTTTGATTTTATCTTCTGCTTCAGAAGCAAACTTCACTTCAATATGATCCAGCTGTAAAACAGAAAAAAATGGTGGAGGAGGGAATAAACAGGAGTTTAATGGCTTTGGAGGGGAACAGTGGGAATTACAGCCCCATCAAACAGCTGTTCGTGTAGAAAACTGGAAAGTAAATCTGCACTGACATAAGGCAACAACAGCAAACCTAAAACCACAAAATCTTGTTTGGAAGGTACCTCTGAGTGTCACCTGCTCCCTGTAAGACCCCACTAGTCAGTCTCTGAGGGCAGGGATCCCCAGAGACCACCCAAGCCTCTCTGGGTGGTCTGTTCCAAGGATACCCTGCTGTCCCCCCAATGTCCCCCCAGCCTCAGAAGCTTCACCTGACTCCTGGTCACTGTCCCTTATCTGACTGGCAGCCCACCACCCCAACAGAGGTTGACTCAGCCACCTTTAACTCTCTAAGCAGCACCAGCTTGCTCAAAAAAAATCTTTCCCTCAGCCAGTCTCCACAAGCCCACTGCCTTCAGAGGTCACCCTCTGTAGGCTCCCCCAGCGTTCTGCACGGTCCTCTGCTCAACAGCCACCTGTCCCCAAAGCCTTTAAAGCCTTTGTTAACTGGGGGAGGGTGAGAGGGGCACAGCACTGACACACAGCCCAGTTCAGACTCAGCAGAGCTGAGGGGTGACTTCCTGACTTGCCCAATCATGTCCTATACAGGTAACTCCCTCCAGTGTAGGTCAGCACCCAGTGTGGCTCATTGGCAGAGACAGCACAGCGACACCAAGCTCCCACTAGCCCTGAAAACTTCCCAGTGACCCTCAAGTCCCTGCAGCAGAGCTGATGGCATGACTGATAGAAACAACAACTGCTCAAATTGTCCCACATGAAAGATTCCCCTGTTTAACAGCTCCACTAATCCATTGCTCCCTCTCCCAAGTCAGTGGGTTTCGCAGATTTACAGACAGGTTAAAATAAAAAGCTGTTGCTCACTCTTGACTTTGCTCTGACATGGGACAAGCCCAATAAAGTCACTTGTTTCATATTGTACAGGTTACATCAAGCTCTGCAATATATGAAATGTATCTTCACCCAGAGAGTGGTTGGATGTTTCCATCCAAGGAAGTGGTCACAGCACCAAGTCTGACAGAGTTCAGGAAGCATTTAGACAATACTCTCAGGCACATGTTTGTGTAGTACACACCTATCCCTGTGTCTAATGCCTAGACTGAACACATTTATACATGTGCATTTGACAAATGGAAACAGAAATATGCCAAAAAAATATTACTTGAGCAAGGTACACCCAGAAGTTATACAGGCTTAGAGGCTGGGGGAAGGCTGATCCTCCAGCTATCCCAATAAATGCTGAGCAATGGGCGCCAAGTCTATACCAACCTCCAGGGAATTTGTCAAATAGACAATATTCTCCATGAGCACTGCACGCTCGTCAAACTCCAGTTCCAGATCAAGAACACGCGAACCATTCTTCTCCAGGTTTTCCTGTCGGAGGGAAAAAAAGAGGGTATTAAAAACCTTTAAATGCTGCAAGTTAAAATGGTGCTTCAAAATGGCAAACTATCCACATTAGTCATGAAAAGAACAGGCTTGTAAATCCGAGAGCTCTCTGCTGGCACAACACTAATGTTGGAGCAATAATTTTCTTGTAAAAGGGTTTCTTCTACAGGGAGTTAGTGACACTGATGGGAGGAGTAAGAGCAATTAGAACACGTTTTTAATATAGAATTGAAAAGGTGTTTGACATTCACAGTTATTTATAATCCCTACTTAATGTGCAGGTTGAGAATTCACAAAATCAGTCAGCATTTCAGTGGCATTTCACAGCAGGAAACTCGGGCTGATGACCCAGTTTAAAATAAAGGACGAGCCCACAACACCTGGACGTGCTCACAGCAGCCGTACAACAAGTTCTCTGCAGGGAAATAACAACCACTTTGTGTGTTAACATAAAAGTAACTTAATTAGTCCAGAAAGCCAGCAGCAACACTCACAAGAGACAGAGTATTAAAGGCAATATAAAAACCACGCGAATTTTTTTTTTTTTTTCAAACTAAAACAGAACTTCCTCTTCAGAGTTTAATCTGTCCCTGCCTGGCTCTCACATGCTGAGCCAGCTGTCTCCTTTGAAGCTCTGCTTTGTCAGCCTCAGCATGGTTGTGGTTTCCTGGTTTCCTCGTCAGTTTAATGTGAAAGATTCCCTTTTAACACGGAACTGTTTCCCTTTGTAAATCACAGAGGTTCTCCTACGTTTTAGCCCTCCTCTGGTGAATGGAAAGCACAAGCAGAAGTGCTCCTTGTATCCTGGAACTCCTGAAAAAATTGTTTCAAAGAAAAACACTCTGATCTGGGGAGTCTGAGGTCAGATGTTTCCCATCTCTATGTGAAATTGCCTACTCTATTTGAAAGTGCAAGGATGGATTTTGGGTAAACCTCAGCACACCAGTCCCTTCCCTGGTACGTCCCAGGATCACTCACTGCTGCCAAACTAAGGACACACAAAAGACCAGGAACGTTTCAGCCCTAACTCACAGGACTGAAAGCTTGTCTGACCTTTCCCAGCTAGCTCAGTGGATTTAACATCCCTACAGCTCTTACAAACTTCAGGCAGGAAGCTCCAGAGCTGTTCTGTGCTCTCTGCTCCTCTGAAGGCTTCCAAGCTCCCTTGAGAAGGGATAATCAGAATAACCTCAGAGAGAGGGCAAAGAGCACTTCCATTTAGAAAACATGACAAAGCTTTTAAATAGAAGGCACATTATTATGTGCATTTCAAAAAATCAAGCTAGAGCTTAAGGATGTAATTTTTTTTTACACTCATTAAATTTTTTCCATTACTAATCCCTCTCTACTTCTACAGATTTTGAGAAGTCATCAAAAAGGTTTTAAACCCCACTTTGCAATCCCCCTTTTGTTTTAATTTTGTGAATTCTTTGCTTCTTGGCCCTAGTTACTGCATTGAATTTTCATCTGTAAAAGGAAGCAGAAATAAGTTCCTTAAAAAAATTGGAAGCCAAGACTTTCATAGGCTCGCATGATGCAGGGAAAATACTGGAATATCGGAATACTAAGTGATAAACATAAGAATTATACACAAAATCCATAACTCCATTCAAGGCTCAGAACAGTCCCTTTTTATTTCTCTTTAAAGTAGTGCACTCAATTCATTCTGGCCTTGTTCTTAACTTCTAACTTTTCTCTCTCCAAAGCAACACCCGATTCTCAATTCAGCATGAAAAACTGGAGAAGTCAAATATGATACATTTCAAATGCAGAGGAATCCAGGTGTGTCTGAAGCACCTGCAAAACACACACAGCACCGAGCCTCAACCAGACCCTGAGCTCACTTGGGCTGATTCATGTAGAGACATTTCTATTATGTATTTCTTCCAGAGATGTTAGAGATGTTTATAAACAAATACATGAGGATGCCAAATAAGCAAAGGGCAGGAAAGAGACACTTCATTCACAAAAGGTTTTTGTGTACCAGAACTGTCCCTCTGACACTCACCTTAACCATGGCAACAAAAGGCATCACCTTCTTCATATACTTCTTCAGCTCTGGCAAGGTATTCAATTCACTGGCAATTACTTTATTATCTGGAAGTTGACCTCCACTGACCTAAACACAGATGAACAACCATGGAAGAGAACAGATATCATCAAAAACCTTGCCCTTTAATACCATAAACCCTCCCTGCTATAAATGCCAGCAAGTTTGTCAGTATCATTGATTCCACAGATAATAATTTTCCCATCTCTTTGAAACCTCAGCCCAAACAGCACTTAATACTAATACAGAAAAAAAGCCTATACAACACCCAAAGGTGACTACCCTCAGAAAAAAATTCCACATGAGAAATATTGGTTTATCTCAATGCCACAAGCTGGAATAGTCAGGACTTCCTAATCTATCAGCTTGGTTTGTTCAAGCAGAGCATAGTTCATCAGGATCCCAAAAGCCATTCTCAGCAGCTTCCACATGTCAGAAGCACAGATTCTTCTGCTTTCAGAAAAGATTATTTCTTCTTATGACTTATTTTTGACATTTCAAGCTATTTCTTGTAACACTGCTGAGTGGTACACACCTATTCAAGGATCAGAACAATGCTTCTAAGCCCACTTGCAGAGTAAGGCAGCATTAGTCTGTCAGTCAACAGTGTTTCCTCAGAAATATGCTTGGGAAAAAGAATACTCTAAAAGCTAACCCCTTGCAAAAGAAAGAAATAACAAAGCATGGCCATGTTTTTACTCAGATTGTCAAAACCAATGAAGTGTGATGGTCAAATCAATTACCATCCTTGGGACATTTTCATTAAGCATCAAAATTTACTGGGTAGTTGCAAAAGCATAAAGAAAATTTATCTATTGAAACCATTTGGTAACAAGTTACAGCTTATAAATTTCTTACAGATAGAAACGGAGCCCAAAAAAAAGCAGGCAAGCAGCTCAAGGGAACAGGAAGGGAGGGGCACCTGGAAGTGCTTGCGCAGGACGGACAGGGTGGTGTGCTGCCAGGGAGGGTAGTTCTTCGCCACGTAGATGGTACAGTGAGAAGGCTTCTGGGTAGGCTCTTTAGCATTTTTCTGAGGAAATAACAAAAAAAATTAGGAAGGAGTCCTTAGGCAATACAGAATTATCAAGCACACACACTTAAACAGACGACCTTCACCTTTCCTTTCACAGGTGCCATGTAGCTCTTGAGGCGCAGCCGGAGGTCGTGAGCTGCTTCCATCAGGTACTGAGAGGAGCGAATCAACACCTCATCCACAGGCCCTGCTGCTGGCCATGAGGCCCTCATGATGGAGTCAGGCTTTGGAGAAAAAGAGGAAGAAGCTACATGCACTGAGGTGAACATGCATTAATCTGGTGGGTTTTCCAACCACTACAGCTTGGTCAGAAAATGGAGTCTGGACAGTTTGGACCTCCGTGAGCGCCCACCTGTAACCAGGTTGTAAAGGAGCGGGCACACAGCCAACAAGCACTTCTTGGCAAGTGTGTTCAGGACTACAAATACAGTCACAACTGCCATATGGCTACAGAATTCCATCTACAAGAACAAGGTGCTTAAACCGAAACAAACAAAAACTAAGTTTTATGCATAACTGTAAGAATATTGCATTGTTTGGCTTAATTTTAGACTGCTCTTTGTGAGCAGACAACCAGGATGAGTGGTATTAAAGCTGCACATATCATCACAGCAAGAGAGCATGGTCACTGTCCCAGGGAAAAGGAGCCACTATGGCTCTTTCGATTTTGATTTCTTCTACTTGCACATGAATAACACCTGTAAGCCTGACATAAGTATTACTTAAATCCAGCAAAAGCTTAGACCTGAATCAGTGACAGAACTGAAGCACCAGTACCTTGCCCAGAAGAGACCAGATATGCTCACACAGGTGGGGGCAGATGGGAGCCAGCAGCAGAGTCTGCACCTCGATGAACTGGAACACCAGCTCCCTGTGCATCCCCTCGATCGCCAGCTCCCGGTACTTGTCCTTCGCTGCCTGAAACACACCAAACCAGCCATGAGCCCTCAGCTGCCAGGGACAAACACTCACACACTTCTGGGCTCTAACACGCCTTCACAACATGAGCAGCTTGTAATAATCCATTATTGAGTCCTAAGAACTGTGCCAGTTGGCCACTGGATTTTTGCGTTAGTGCAGTACTTTAAAAAAGCGTTTATGGGCACAAACATGAAAGACAAAAATATCCACAGCTGTGTATCCGGTGCTGTCATCCCAAATAGCTTGCATACAGATACTAATAAGGACTAAGAAAAAGGCAATGAATATGATCTATCATTACACATAATTCAGCCTATTCAATCCTACTCCTGAGTATCTCAAAGCAGCCACATGAAGGAGTGTCTGTAATTCATTAAGTGGAGCAGCACAGCTCTGCAGACACTCTGGAGACATGGTTTATGGAGGATATCAAAAAGCACTCTGCTTCCAAACAATTTTGTTGATGAATTATCTGGATTTCTTATGAAGAGTCCCTTATTACAAAGGAGTTAAAGAAGGGCAACATGCTTTTTAATAGTGCCTTTTTTTAAGCAGCTTTTTGCTCATATTATAGTATTAGGACTATTTGCAGCACCATATTTGTCGTCTTCTGGACATTTGTAAGCTGACACAAGCATAGCTCTACAATTCCAGATTTATTCCATTGAAGTACTTGCTTCTTGGCACAATGCTGATTCCAATTCAGCTGTATAATTAAGGATCAGAGACAGCAGGATCAAAAGAAATCCACAAAGTAACAAATACCAGGTGTCAGTTTCCTACACATCAGAAGAGCCCTCCTACCTGAAACTCAAAGAAGCCAGTTTTCAGAGCTTCCTTAAACATCATCTTCTCATAATTTTGTTCTGTCTTCATTATGCCTGCATTCATCTCACTGAGGAGGGAAAAGAAGTGACAACATCAATACTGCATAGTCTGCCCCACGTAATGACAACATTGTGTAAAATACTGTCACCAGTGCAGCCCAACCCCATCACCTATTCTCAAATGTGCTCTGTTTTATGGAATTCATTAATCTGCAGAAAAAAATTAACTACAGGATTGCTCCTTGCAAGTGAAAAAATGGCCCAAACTGCGTTATTAACTTTTGCACCATACCTGGCAAAGACTCTGTCATTGAAGGTGTTGGCAGGGCCGCTCCTCAGACTGTCTCTGTTTGCAATCATTTCCTTCACCCACTCCACCCACGTGTAGAGACGAAGAATACCAGCATCTGCCATGGCTTCCACAAAGTTGGCATCTTCAACAGTGTCTCCAGCATCAGCCAAGGCCAAACGCATGCCTGAAGGAAAGAGGATCAGCTACCGTGGCTGGATGATAACGAGTGGCAGATATTCATGGAGCCCTGTGCCTCCTGCACCTGTGACAGCTCACTTCAGTCAGAGTTAATAAATTAGAAGTGAAGTCACAAACTGCCTGGCCAGCCAGAGATGTCTCAAAGGAGGCACTTCACCTGGGAGAGGCACACTGCCCTCCTTGGGTAGGGACCAGACAGACACCAGAACCAGATCATCAGCGCAGCCACTGCCCAAAATACAGGGCTGTGGAAGAAGGAACATGAGCGCTCATGTATACACAGTGCACAAACACGTACACACATTTTCCTCACCAAGTGTGTGTCTTGTGTTCTGACCTCTTAGGTGAACGTGAAAGGATGAAATAGGCACCCCCTGGAGGGCTCAACCCCAGGAGCAGCTCCTGGCTGAACCAGGTGCTGTGCTAACACACATCCCAATATTCCAGAGTTCAGCTTTTCAACAAGAACAGGTGAGAAGTGGCAGATTTACTGCCATTCAATCAACTACTCTGAGAGCAAAACACTCATTTTAGTCATTTTGGCATAATTGACAATCAGATGCAGGTCAGAACACACTCACCATCTGCAGAAAACTTGTCAACAGCTTGAGTGAGGGTGAGGAAGTTGCCTGTCGACTTAGACATCTGAAATAAAGAGAAGAGTGTTTGTTTTCTCACACGTCTCCTGTGTTGGTGGATAAGCAAGACAGACACAACAAGAGTTAGGGAAAAGCATTTTCTCACAAATTACAGCAAAAAGCACTTGGTAAATTTGAAAAAAAGTCTCACAGCAAAAGCAGACTGAACTCTGCAAGAACTTGGCACCAAAATATAATTCCAGAAACTCCCTAAATTAACTACTACTTTAAATTTTGCATTTTCAGCTCACTCTGCATTGTTTTTTCAAAGACTTTGGTTGGGTTTTTTTCCCCATCATATCAGACAGTCTCCAAGGCCTAATTCCTGGGTTCAGGCACTTTTAATTTCACTGTCAGAACTTGCACACATTAGCAAGTTATGGGCACAAACTTTTTCCTCCCAGTGCACCTATTTTAATGCTTCACAAAGCTAAACCTTAGTAAAATAAAGAAACCATGTAGCATTCTATGTTACCCTAAAATTTAACAGAAATGTGCTGAACTCTGTACTAAACTGGCAAGGCTACACAACAGATGACTTAAGAGAAGTGCTCCATAGAATCAGAGAGAAGGCAGGTCTTTTTTTCTGACGAATGAAAGATTGGAGGGCATCAATAAAGAAATTTCACTATTCCATGCTCTTAAATTCCAAGAAGAATTTTCCAGTCTGGCTGGCAAATGCTTATTTTGACAGCACAAAAGTCATGTCACACATGAAACCTCACTGTACCTTTTCAGAATTGAGGAGCAGATGTCCATTAGCTCTCACAGCTACTGGCCATTTTTCTCTGTTTGAAGACAAGATACAAAGCATTTGGTCAAGTAAATACATTTTCTCTTTTTAAAAAAAGAACAAATATTTTATGTTCCAGTTTGGGATGAACGCCTTAAGTGAAATCTTCAAAAAGATACCTAAAGGGTGTCTTAAAAATTACTAAGGAGTGTCCTTGAAGATGAAAAGAACTACACTACTAAGGCCTAGGAATTATCATTGCTGAAATGCAAAGCAGGGAGCAGTGCACCTGCAATTATAATTCATTTATCTCACCTCTCTCTATTCAGATACATTTAACTTAAAGGCCAGGACTGGCACTGCCCGAGAGTACAAGACAGCACTAGGTCCACATATCTCTACCCACAGAGGAAGCAGGTATCAAATTCCCCACAATCATTTTTACTATACATCAGAAACCCACTTTTCCTATATATACAGTTTCATACAACCCTTAAACAGAGGTTCAAGGGAACACAAACAGCATCTTCATCCTAGAAGCAACATGTGATGGGCAAAGACTGTCAACCTGTCCTGCACAGTCAACAGGAATACGGACATATGTACATACATATATATGTGTGTGTACACACACACACACAGGCTGTTTTAACCATCCTTGAGAAGGAATTAAAAAAAAACTTAGTAATAAAGTCAGGCAAATTCCAGTGCAGGAATACAATTCAACACTGGAAAATCCACAGGAGGAGATATTGCAGAAAAATCCCAGGGGAAATAACAGTAAAATCCCTTCCAGTTCAGTAACTTCTACTACAGACAATTTTATCAAAGGTGCAATATGAAAGAATACATTTTCAACCCAATTCTGAGTGTTGTACAGTTCAAAGGCCATTAACAAATATAATGGAACTATAAACTCTCCAGCTCTGCCTCCTGCATCACATCCCAACGTACCTTTGCTCTGACCACATGGCCACATGATTGTAGAGGTAGTAGGACAGGTGATTTGGAACAAGATCTTTGCCAGAAACTCTGAGATCCACAGGATACCAAAATTCAAACTCCTCTTTTAGCTTATCCAACTTTTCTTTCGGAATCTCAGTTTTAGGAAACGGAGCTCCCTTGAAGAAGATGTAATCCCAAACTTCCTTGCTCATCTGATGTGCCCTGCACAGAATCAGTCCCACACTGAGATGCCTGTAGAAGCTCCTTTCACACTCCAAAGTATTTTGTACAAGGCAGCTTAAACCTGTTGATCCATTCTCACAACACACTCCACAAGATCAGTAAATACAGACAGAGAGTGCCCAGGTCCTTTGCCTGAGATCAGATGAGTAAATCCAACATCAGACACAAACTCAGAACTGCTCAAGCCATGCCCTGCTTAAAACTGCCCTTTGAGATTTCTCAGTAAAGCATCAAAACTTCCATAAAGTGATTAATAATTAAAGCATAATCTTCAGTGTCCTGGAAACCCAGTCATTTCTTTTCCAAATGTCACCCCCAAACCCCAGCACCACCTGAGGTGAACACTGAGAGCCCATCAGTAGTACACATAGAGTCATTCCTTCTGGCTGCCACAGAAGTCACAGAGCAGGAAGACAGGAGAGAACTACTGTACAATTTAAGGTCACCTCCTCCTACACAGAAAATATTAGTGGTCTTTTCTCACTTCGAATGGAATAAACACTCAAAATTAACATTTACTACAAGACACATCTTGCCAATTACTAGAGGCAGGATCCACAATTTCGAAAGAGAGCACTGATAAGATGCAACTTAGACTCACAGCTCACAGCCACTGGGCTGCAATAACATAGTATCTTTGTCTCTACAGATAAACTTTTACTCCTGGCTCCTCAGAACTTCAGTGGAGTGCACCAGATACTGCCTGCAAGCATTCCAAATTAAATACTTCCACACTAAAGTCTGCTATGTGTTAACAACTGCTAGGGGGCTTTGGCCAGTGCTATGCAGAGAAGAAAATTCTGGACCCCACATACCTCCAGCACATATTAAACAACCACCTCAGATGATGCTCCATACTACCAGTCTAGAATAAATCTTACAGGCACTGGTTCATGGTTTGGTTCTGGTACTTCTTGTTTTAGGCTTTAAATTCCTGTGCTGTGACTGAGCTTGTGTTTGGTGCCAAATTTACTGCAGCAGAAGGTGACTGACATGATGGGCCATAAAAACTCTCTTCCTTCACCCCACAGAGCAAGTCCCAGTCCAGCCAAGGCTGTAAGATGTTATCTACTCATATAGGAGTGCACTCTAAACGTACATGCTTAATTACATCAAATCTGTAATTCAGGGCTCAGGATGCTCGCTTCAAAGCCTGTTTACAGACGTGACTACCTCATAGGTAGCCTCTCTGTAATTAGAGAGGTTTGAGCCCAAATGACAGCCTTGCCCAGTCTCTCAGGGCTATTTCTGTTTGTAAAAATCAGAATCTTTACTTTGGACATGGTTTTCAGATTAATTATAGAATTGAGTAAGAAAAGCTTCCGTTCCAATGTGTAAACTACTCCATAATACAGTTAATAAACCACACGGAATTAGACCAGAACACTCAGAATCAGAAGTGATTTTTTCAATTCCAGAGTGAGCTGTGCTATCTCATCTCTCTGATCCCTATCACTGAAGTTCACAACCACTCCAACCAAAGGGTCACAGCGCAGCCTTAGGAGGTATTTTGGTACAAATGCTTCCCTCCCTCTTGCTCTGAAGGCTTCCACATACAAGCATTGGAGAAAAGATGGTTCTAAGCTTCTAAGATTACCAACATTTAATACAGTGAGAAAACTAAGTGCTAAATCCTGTTCCCTCTGTATACTGTAGCCTACAATTTGTTATGGTGCAAAGCAGTCTCAGAAAGCAGACACCCCTCAGCAGCCACTGAAACCAATGACTCAAACACCTGGCAAGGACCATTTCAAGGCAAGTCAAAGTAGTATGAAAAGGTTTATTTACTCTGCATACAGTTCTGCTTTCAGAGGCATTTCTCCTCTCTCTTTCCTTATTCCTCCTCTGCAGACCTGCTGTAACTTAGTTCACAGCAGGTTTATAAACACAAAAGCAAAGACTTGGTCTCCTTGGCAAGCCCTTGTGCAGAGCAATTCAGGACATAAGTACACCCAATCAGAAAGAGAACTTCAAGGTTCACTGTCCTTACCTGATGCCCAGAGGAGATTCTCCTTGGCCCCTCAGGTTCCCACCCTGTAACAGGTGAGCCACTGTGTAATAGGCCATGTAGATGGTGGAGTCAGAGAGAGACTCTATCAGCCACTGCTCATCCCAAGGCAAGCGGGTCCCTGGACAGGGGGGAGGCAGCTCTCAGGTACAGTCAGCACCAACCCTCCCAACAGGCACCACGCTCAAGCACACATAAGCAGTTTATGACTTTCAGGGGAACATATATACACACACACATACATTAGTACTCATGTTTATGCTTTTAAAAATAACGGTTTTAAAAATTAGATTACGCATTTGAAAATTTTATTCAAGAGCAAACACTTGCTGGTTTTGATTCAGTTTCCTGACACAGCTCAGCTCACATTTGCTGCGGGTTATAGTGCACTTACAGCAGCTGCCCCCACGTCAGGCTACACAAGTCTAAGGCTAGACAGAACTTAAGAACACCCCAGAAATGGTATTAGTTCCCTCTTCTGAGGTCCCTTCCAAAATAACGGCACAGATAAAAAGCTACTGAGATGCTGCACAGACTCCCTGTAGTAATATAAAAATAAAGTTATCCCTGGCCACATGCTCTTCCAACAAAACACACCTTCTCTGGGATACTGGGCCAAGATGCAAGTTGGATAATGCTGTTCCACACTTCCCTATACCACTGGGGATGCTAGACAGCACTTAAGCCTTTCAAATGAAATGAGGAGTACCACCCTCATGAAGCACCAAGTGAGAAAGGAGTGTTTTGCCTACCTAAGCCGTATGTCCTGGAGCATGCATGCTCTTGTAGCCAGCCTAAAGTAGCTTCAAAATTTCTCCTAGTCTCTTCACAGAACCTGCAAGAAAGAAGTTCTTACTGCTCTCAGCCCTCTCAGATCCCACCAGCAGCAGCGAACAGTCACCCCCCATTACAGTTGTGTTCATAACTCACGTCTCCAGATGTTTCAAGCAATCTGAGGCCTGTTTCTTCCAGTTTGCTTCACCATAATCTAAATACCTACAGTAAGGAAAGGTCTATTGTAATAAAGCAGTCTAGAAATAGGATACAATTGGAGTAACTTTATAACTACAGCTTTCATTCACTTACCACTGGTCACAAAGGGCCACAACACATTCATCAGCAGATCTCGATATAACTTGTTTCTCAGGTTCCATATAAATCATGGCTTCATTCTAAGAGTTGAAAGGGCAGTGAAGGCTGAGATTTAAGTATTTAGCAAAGTCTTGAAAATCCTGACAACTTACTAAAAAGCATCCCCCATCGTTCTAATGCGGTTTACAACATTTACTGCATGGCTCTCATCACTGCCCAGGCTCTCTGCCTCAGTATTCCCTTGGGTAAAGTGAGGTAAGGCTTGACTGTGTGTTTCTCTGAGGTACCAGCTCACAGCATTTTTTACACAATGACTCCATGCATGAAGAAAAGGAGGACAGAAACACAAAACAAGAAACCCTGGGGGACAGAGAGAGGGGGGAAGGCAAAGGAAAACTGAATGCTGAGCTTCAAATCTACCTGCACACACCACGTGTGCTGATACAAGGTGAAGGGTTACATTATAATCTGGACATAACAATGCTGCAACAACAAGGGAATAATGACTAGATAACTGAAGCCTCTCCCACCCCCAGCCCTCATCAGAAAAGTCTCATTAGAGTGCCATTAGAGAGATGCCATGATTGCTGTTCATTTACTGCTCTTCCTGCTCTGAAGGATGAGCCCAACAATGGAGCATTTGCACATCATACATTCCCTTTACTGGCTTGAGACTGACAGTTCAGATCCTATACTTTCAGTATCCTCCCAACCATACTAAAGAATAAATTAGACCACCAAAACATGTCCTAGGCAAGGTGATCAGATAAGGCAGGGAATAAGAGGACTCATTAAGATACTCATCCCATTCAGCCCAAGAACTGGTACCAGGTCATTGTCTCAGCAGTGTTCTGCACTCTGCAGAGACCCACAGTACACTGAGGGCTGCAGAACCACACTGGCAGTTTTCCAGCCACTGTGAAAAAGACAAAATGGACAATTCAGCAGTAGCTGTGTGCACACTGTCACCTACCTTATCCACCATCAGCTTCTGGATGCACTTCTTGACATCTTGAACTTTCTGCCCTTTGAATTCATCCACCAACATCACCTGTAAGAGATGGGACACAGATTTTTTTTTTTCCCCCCAATCAGTACTTCTAACAAAATGCATCGGCTTCCCAGAAGGTGATCACTTGCTAGATAATCAGGTTATAAATCTCAGTTTTCATTCATACATTCCTCTGTTCTCTTTCTCCAGTTCTGCATCACTCCCCCAGCTGCAGAACCTGGCTAAGAGGAGTCTAAATAAAAAGGACTCTGGGGAAAACAAACAGTCTCCCTCTTTCTTGCAGTCTCTTTATTATACTATATCTTTATTATACTATATCCACCTTTTTTTTTTTTGCTCCTAATCCAACTCAGCAAGAAACCACTTACCAAAATCTTTTATTACTTACTCCCTCATAGAATCCTTTCAGGTACACTCTCTCCTTGGCCTCTGCAAGCTTCTCTCTGTCGTTCTGGCTCTGGATTTTGAGCTCATCACAGACAAACGGAGCACAAAGGCTGCCATAGCCTGGGATTTCAATGATGGGCACCTGAGAATTAACAAAGGGCTGTCAAACCCCTCCTGCACCGTGCTGCTTGCTCTGCAGATTTGCAGCATCTAACACAAACCAAGTTACAGAGGGCATATGAAGTATTGGTGCAGTTCCACTCATCAGCCAAAAGTTCCTGGCAGTCCCCAGGGTGACTCCTGAGCTGCCCAGTTTTAGCTCCTGACATGACACCAGTATTAAGCTGTCCCAGTGCTGGAGCTGGTGTGTTGAACCAAGAGTATTACAGAACACTGTGACAGCTTTACCTGTAACCTGCATTTTCTAATGAAAACTGACTCAGCCCTGAGGCTGCATTAATAGAAAAGGACTTCAACTTTTTGCATAGAACAGATACACTCAGAATCTGGCCATTAAGGCTCTAAATTGTTTTGGTTTTTTTTTCAATCAACCAACAGATTATCAGTATAATGGTGCATTCCATTTTCCAAAACAGTAATTAGCACAAAAATTTTAACTCTGGAGTATAACACAGAATAGCAAATCTTGGTTGCAACCCCTGAAAGATAGGAAAACAAGAAAAATTTACTCTAAGCTTTTTAGCTCATTCAGCTGAGGACTCCAAATAGAGGCAGGCACATCTGGTTCATTTCTCATCAGTGAACACAAGGCCCTGTGTGCTGCAGATGGACACGTCTGGGTGCACTTACCGGCTCAAATGGCAGGACCATTTCATCTCTGATGCCATACTTCACCCTCAAAGCCTTGAAAATTGGAAGGGAAAAAGCAAAAAGCAATACAGATAGAAGAAAAATATTTTATTTGTTATAGGGCACACAAAGCCACTTCCCTGCCTTCTCACCATTTCTCACATTTGAGTTCAATCCCCATCTCATTTCCAGGTGCTTCTTTGCCATAACTGTCTACATTTTTAAGAGTGGGGAAAAAAATAATATTGCTCTACCCTGAAAATGGACAAAAATTTAATAGCCAGGGATAGCTGTTCAGACATTGATGTACTCCTGCAGTTATAACAGCAACAGCTACTATGAATCTCATTTGAAATGCACACGGAATCTAACTCTCATCTCTGGAAGTCATTTCCACAACTGGAATTCATTTCTGTCTCACTGGTACTCTTCTCTACCTTAACATGCAGCAAAAGTTACATGATTTTCACTCAAAACTCAGACTTGAAGTTTGAGAAAAAAAATCTGTACCAGCCCAGCTGGTTTAAACTTCATTTATTTTTAACTAACTTGATTTCAAGTTAGAGATGGCAAAATTCCGGTTAAAGTGAGTTTCATTTTACCCACCGGATATCCACTTTTGACCCTCTCCACTATGGAAAGAAAACAGAAACAATTTAGTTAAAAGACTGACCTGTTTTTTTTTCAAGTCTCTCAGGGCTGCAAAGTCATCTGGAGAGTCAGAGGGAACACTTGTCACCACTCCAGTTCCTTGGCAAAGGAAAAGATAAACAGATGAAAGGATTAATCCACACGTTCTGAATGGCCAGTGCCCACCCAACAAGCTCTGCTGTAGAGTTACCTTTATCCTCCTTGATGGTGAGCATGGGCAGAGCATAAATAACCTTGTAGGAGGTGAATGGTGCCGAAAGTGCAGCGCCAAGAATCTCCTGAGCAGGACAAAGGAACAGCATCACAGTAAATCAGAGGGTTTCAGCCTAGCTGAGTAAGCTCTCCTGGCTGGTATTCTTCAAATTTTCTGACATTCCTTACACATTACAAACAAATACGTTAAATACATTATACATACATAGCTAGACAAGGAAGAAGTACATATGAAAACCTGTGGTACCATTTGAGACAGTATACAGACTACTTACTGGCAGAAAAGTCAAATTCTGACAAAGAAACCTAAACTATTGGCATATAGAGTTTGGAAAACATGGGAAGCAGGAGGACAGTTTGTTTCCAAATATCTGAAGCACATCAGCATCAAGGCAGGAATGACTTAGGAAGCCAGTGTCAAAAGCTACCTTAAATGAGGAAGGAAAAGTGTATCGTCACAACATTCATGCACTGACAGGAGGCAGTCTAGATGTGGCAGCTGTCTTCTACCTTGCTAATTTGTTTAAATTCACGTCGTGTCTACTAACAAAGGAAAAAAACCTGAAGCATGTTCTACTTCATTCTTGAAAGCAGGATCAAAACAGATGGTGACAAGTTGTAGTGAGTGGAGATCGAGTGATACAAACAGCTGAAGGTGCTTTGTATCAGGATGAACAAATGCCACTGACTACACTTGCTCAAAGTAGACAAGCTAATGACAGTAAATCTCAAAACTACTGACATCCAAGTGCTCAGCTAAGAAAGCTTTGTTCAAAGATGTACTGGAAATGTCAGCATCCACAAAAGCCTTTTCCACATAACCCTTTCTAGCTATTACTTTTTCCCTCCCTTTCTATTCACTCTTCCCAGCAAGCAGAAAAACACGACTTAAAACCATCCCTTCACCAAGTCATGCTGAGGCAATAGGAATGCATTTGTCCTCAGGTAAGTGCACCAGGCTACTCTCCCAGCAGCAGCTATTGCTTGGCTGCCAAGGAAGCTGCCTGCTGTTTGCTTTTTTAGTCACTAAACACTCCAAAACCTCTGTAATAGCTCCTGTATTTTCTTCATAATTACACCTCCACCATCACCTTCCTAAGTGCAAGCCTCAGAGGACCAGCTAGAGATGACCAGCAGGCTTCAGGATGCTCACCTCTCCCATCAGCTCCTTGACCACCGGCACGACCCCGTTATCCTTGGTGAAGCCCTGGTAGGACATGTTCCGGGCAGCGCGCTGGGTGCAGATGAAGATGTCCCCGTTCCTGGTCTCAAAGCCAATGTACTTCATGTCCGGACGAAGCCAGCAGTTGGTCTGGCCAAACATGGTCTCTGGCCTGAGCGTGGCAGCCACCAGGAAGATGTTTTTTCCTCTCAGGCCACTAGGGGAGAAAGTATTTGGTAAATTACCCAAACAAAAACATTCCGGATGATACAGAACAGGCTTTTAAGCTAGTATCAACTTTAAAGTAATGTTTCCTAAAGGAGAAAGTGGGTCATTAATTCTTCATGAGTTTTCCATTTTCAATTTGAGTTCCATGTAGACACATGGAATAGAGCAGCTCAAAACACAGACCAGGTCTATAAAGTGATGGAAATAACCAGGTGCAGTTAAATTCCACATTAAGCAAAACAGAGTCTTCTACTCAAAGTCTTTTACTCAGTTCTGGCCAGGAGACAGGCCTATCTGCCATTAAATAGTCAACAACACCTACCTCAATTTTGCAGGGTAAGGATCCAACACCTTCATTTTTATCAGTGTGTATTCTTGAGGCCCAACACCCTAAAATTCCCACAAACAATGCAACAATCAACAAATGACATTGACCCAAGCAGGGAAGAAAAATCCTTTTCTGTAGGAACCTAGTCCAAACACTACTTAAGGTACTGATACTTTCCTCAAAGTAAATCCTATTTCCATCCATATGAATGGCCGTTCGCTAACATGCAGATTGCAGAGAGGTTATACTGTATTCCTACACCCCAAAACTTGTCACAGACACTGTCTAAGCAACATCTAAGTTAATAACAATTTGTTTGTTTTGTTTAAACCGATAACAACATGATGGAGTGATGTTGCTGGCACAGATTGCTAAAGGATCACAGAAACCAGCTATAATGGAAATACTATCCACAGTTCCAGATCAATCTGCTCAAGAGAGGAGTTCTCTCAAATTTCACATGTACTGGCAACTGAGACTGGGTGACTCTGCACACAAACTACTTTTTGATCAAAGATATAATTTATTTTCAATTCAGTATTTAAGATCATCAGTAACGCATGGAAATGTCAAGTAAAAACATTACCTCTCCCGTTTGCCTGTCATGATCCATACAAGGCTGTCCATCCTTAGGAGAATAAATTGTGTATCTAGAAAAGGGTATAGTTCCATTTAGCAGTGAATATAATAATGTGTAGAGCAAGAGGGGAAAAAAAAAGCTCTTTGTGAAAGAGTTCAGTTTTTGCAAAAGCTGTTAGTATTGGCTCTTTTTTCACTTTGAGTTGGTGCCCATGGAAAAACTAGACCAGGAACACAGTCTCACACCCTTTGCTGGCACGACAGCTACACTTCACCATGTCAAGCAGAACAGTGTCAGTGAAGGGACTCTGGTTTCAGAGTTAAAAACGGGAGTTAAAAACACACTCCAGAGACATGTCACAGGCTCTATCTTTGGTACAACTGAGCTCATCCACATTCCAAAGAAACCCAGACCTGGGTGGAAGCTTACCGTTTGCCAAACTTAACCTTATTTCTTTCCTTTAATGTAAGGAATTGCCACCGTACAAAGGAATCATAATAGGGATTGACATTTGTAGTAATGAAGGAACGCCTCCAGTCCACCTGGAAATGGGCAAGAGGCTCCAGTAAGTAAACACAATCAAGAAATTAAAGGAATCTTGTAATAGCAATATTACTATTTTAAAAAGAATTTTCTCTCTAAAAAGACAATGCCAGTACCTATACCACAAAGGCTGTACGCTTGAACACGTTTGTGCCTGGTCTCTCAGAGCTGAGATATCTAAGGTTCAAGGCCCCTTCACTGACTGGGAATTTTAGAGGTTTTGTAGTAGTAACCAATCACTCAAGCTGATCTCAGCACTGCCTTGTTTCATCATCTCTGTCTTCATTTTTAAAAATCTGTTGTCAGCAGGACAAGTACCTTTATTTAACATCACATCATTTTTCTTCCTAAAACTACTGTCAATACTGACCACTGACCACAGACCAGTTATCTCACAGAGGAACCAGAACTCATAATTCCCTTATTCAACAAATTTCAAGTTTTGACCACTGCACAGGGTACAAGCTCTATATAAGAAAGCACTTAATTATCATCCAAGACCATTAAAAGGTTAAATGAGTAATTTCACAAGCACCAGAAACATTTCTAGAATAATGTTGGTATCATGCAGAAAATCCCCAAGGAGAAGCAGCACGTTCACAAACATAGTAACAATACAGGTATGGTTGCCTGTGTAATTGAGGTTTGGATTTCCCAGTCTCACCTTCAATCCCATGCTCTTCAGATCCTGGACAGCGAGGGGAGGGAAATAATCCAGCCAGTGCTCAGCTTCAGAAAAATTGACCACCTCTTCATCAGACAGACCCAAAGACCTCATGATTCCCCACTGGTATTTGGAGGAGCCAGCCTTGGCAGCAGCCTTGCTCTAAAAGAACAGCTGGGATTAGGAAGAAATGCATGGTCTTGTACTCATGAGAGCACTTTCCTCTGTTACTGTTACAGTTACTGATTCCAGATACACAAGTTAATACAAATATTCTCACACCCTCTCTCTAGCAGTGAAGATAAATGATTGGTTTCCATTCTACACTCTTTCCTACCTTGTATTCACTGTACACTCCCTAACACCCCTCTTCCCACCTGTTCCATGTCCATGTCTGACACACCTGCAGCAGCTGTGCCACAACAACCTGGCAAGTTCACAGGGTCCTGCTCAAACCCACGGGTGTTGGCACCACAACATACACAACATCTCCAAACTTTTCCTACAGTTGATTCTTCGCCTTGCTTTTTGATACTCCCAAAAGCCTACATCTCATTTAAACTTCCAGTAAGCCAAAATAGTTTAGATGATTTTACTGAGCTTATGTAGCCAGAACTGGCTAGATACCAATGCAAAAGAATAATCTGAAGAGTAGGTATACACATTCCCTATCTCTGAGGAAGCAGGGTTATTTCCTATAACCTTTTTGTGAATGTTTTGCAAAGGGATTCAAAAGAGAAAAAATAGGAGTATTGCTCTGGATGACCTGGTTTATCTCAAGAAACTATTATGCAGTGCACCAGCTCTTCAGTAAGGGCTCATGCATTACTGTGGTATCTCTGCAAGCAGTTGATTCACTTTTTGAAACCTACCCTATAGGTGCCCAGCTACTTCAGGAAAAAAAAAACAATTAAAATCTTTGTATCATAGGTTCTTGTAAGCCCAAAGGAGGAAAAGCCTGCAATGCACACTCTGAGTGTGCAATGCACAGCTCTCAGTCCAGGAAAGCTTGTTTAAACTTTACCTTTTTGCCTTTTGCTTTGTCTTTGATGATAATTTCTTCTTCTTTTTTACCAGAATTTTCTTCCTCTTCCTCCTCCTCATCAGGAAATTCTGGTGGGCAGCCATACAGTTCCATTTCTCTTTTCAGCTTATCTGCACAAGCCTGAACAGAGTTATTGGGAGTGTGTCAGCACTTCTCTGGGCACTGGCTGCAATCACAGCCCAGGAGTGGGTTTTGCTGACAACACTTTGCATTTCACTACAATGCTTTAAACTTTTTCTGAACCTTGCATTAACTTGTAGGAGATCCTGCAACTTCCACAATGCCTGCCAGGGCAGGAAAATTACTGTGAGGATTTTCTTGCACAGGAAAACATACACCAGGTAAAATCTAGTTTTACAGCATTTTATCTTCTCACAGTTCAAGCAGAACACATGCTTACCACAAATTCAGGTTTCAAATCACACTGTCTTGATGAATTTTTAAATAAACCAAGGTGATGTTGGGGATGGACAATAAAAAAGGCTCCGAGCAGCCTTAGGGATAAAATCCCATCAGAAAAGATGCTCAGCACCTGCAAAGCTCTCACCTTGATAGGCATCCCTGTGCAGTGCAGCCCAAAGGGAAACAGGCAACTCTTCCCCTTCAGCCTCTGGTATCCAACTGCAAACTACAGACAGGGAAAAAGGAACAGCTGAAACAGGAATGGCAGAGGGCTGAGACAGCACCTTCTCAAACCCAGGTGTAATCCCTTCTCTGACAGACAGCTGAGTGCAGACACACAGCTGGGGAGGGAATTCATGACAGGAAGGTGAAACAAGAGCTTGGTACTGCATGGGCTGCACAGGCTTGCCCAGCTTCCAGGCTGGTTCTGACCAGAGAAGAATGGGTGTAAAGAGATGAATGTTGTGGAATTCTAACTGCTAGTGCCCAAAACCTGATCCCAAACAGGTCACAGAGCATAACAGGCACAAACAAATGAGACAGTCAGATCTCTTGTGAAGTTTGAGCTATTTAACAGCACCTCCTAAAAATCTCAGTTGAAACACCTGCAGCCTCGTCTCCTTGAATTCAAAAAGCCATGAATGGCATTTCCCTTCAGCCAGCGATACACTCACTGAAAATATGGGAAAAAGGAAAGTGTAATAAGTCATTACTGAAGCTATAAAGGAATTAACAAGGCATTCTGTTAGCTTAAAACTACAGCTATAAAATCAGCATTTGTTCTGGAGTAGTATTTAAAGGTATCAGCAAAGGAGAATTTTTACCTCACATTTAGATAAGGAGAACGTGTGTCCCAGGTGCAGGCGGCCATTCATGTAGGGGTAAGGAAAGGTAACAAAGTACTTTCCTTTGCTGAGAAGAAAGTCAAAGAATTAAAACATGTAATTTAAAGAGACCATCAGACAATACACAAGTAAAACAGGTAACTGCGATGTTCAGCTACTATCAGCCCTCAGGGACATTAAAATAATATCTTCCCTGCCAGTAACACAAAGTCTTCCATTTTACAGAGCTGATACACTAACAGGCTTTTTAACCTTAACAAAAATCCTAAATGCAAAAGAAAAAACCCACATAGGACTGACATCACAAAGAAAGATTGAAATAGATGAAACATGTTCCCACAGGTAACAAATTTGAATTCTGCTTCTGTAAATTAATTACTGCACAGGCTGAAAATCATTTATTTAATCTCCCACTGTCTGAGTTCAGATTTTAGTGGCATACTCTAAGTAATCACTCCTTTCACAGGGATATATTGTTGCAGAGTATTTCAAAGACATATTATGTTGTTGTAACCTGACTTCTCAAAACAACTAAGACAATGTTTACATCTTTAGAACACTGTGAATTTCTACATCTACCTTTGTACTCTACTTCACACCCTGTCTCTTCCCTTCACACGCTCCCACCGATCCATAAACATGCAGGAATAAAGGCCAAGTCATTTGTTTGCTTGCAAAATTTACAGTTTAAGAACCTGCCACCTGTTTCACCACTTCAGTTGTTATCTTGGTTTAGTCTGACTTTCCCATACAGCAAATATTAACTTCGTACTGCCGAGGTCACTGCTTTTCCAATCAAAAGACCTTCCCACAGGACTAATGCTGTTCCCCCAGGCAGCCCTTCCACGCTGTGAAGAGAACTGCAGCACTGCTCATGTGGAGCACAGAGCCCAGAGCATGACACCTGCCCAGCCCTTTAAAGCCAATTGCAGACAGCTGAGAACAGTCATGGAACCAACCAGGTAGGAGGAAATGTAACCCAAGAGAGAAACACTTTCTCCAGCCAAGAGACAGCAGCTCAGCAGTATCTTACCACAGGAGCAGGATGCCATTATCAAACCAAAACGTTAACAAAGCCCATCAGAGATGGAAGGCAGAACGGTCTAGAAAACACCACAACCAGTCAGGTGATAGAACACCTCTGCAAAATAGTTTGTGTAAGAAAAGAAATCACAGCCCCTCATCTGAGGAACAGTAATGGTCACACACCTGGTTCCTACACCAAGCACAAGAGGAGGGCCTGCAGCAGGACCTCTGATTTTGTTTAACCTTGTTCTCTCAGCAAAGCAGAGCAGGGCAGGGCACAGCCTCCATCAGTGTGAAACCTCACAGAGCGAGGGCTCAGCCATCACACTGAGCAACCTGCTCCATGTCAAGGTGTACAAGTCACCAAAGAGAACCTGGTTTTAAAGCCACAAAGGGTACTGACACTGCCAAGGAATGAAAACACTTCTCTCATCCCTGCTGGAACTTGGCCACACACGTACTCAGCTGCTTTATGTCATCAGCTGCAGAAATGCCAACAATGTGTGAGTGAGACCCTCCAGCTGAGCCAGAACACTGCTCACTCCAAAGGGGCCACTTTTTCCCCCCAGGATTTTGAATGAAGAGATGTTTCAAGCAGTTAAAGATAAAACCCTTATAAGAAGAACACAACAATACCTCCTTTGGTCCTTCCTGTCAGCAGCATTGACCTCAAACATGCGCTCACAGTCCCACTTCTGCTGGATCTCTCTTTCAATCTTCTTCAGGAAATCCACTTTCGCTGTCCCTTTACGCTCCTGTTCAACAGAGAAGGGGAAGAAAAGCCTGGCTGGAGAAGTTCAGAACTACAGAGAGTTAGCACAGACCACTCCCAAATTCCCCTGGGCTCAGTGAGCGCTGCAGAGCCCCCACAGAGCAGCAGGGAAGGCTCTGTGCAAACCCTGAAACCCTTCTGAAACCGGGCCCAAGACCTGCAAGGAAAGGGGCTTAACAACCTTCCTCCAGGGCAGAGGAGGGACAGGAGCCAAGTGACACACACACTGATCGTCCCGCCAATAAGGAGCAAACTCAGCGAGGTCTGATATAAATCATGACATTAAAAAAAACCCGTGGAGTTATGTTTTATTTCAGACCCTCCATAAACTCTACTTGATGATTCTTCCTCTTGCTGTACCCCGAGTGGGAACAGCAGTCCCTGTTCCAGGAGGAGGGTCTGGTAACAGCTCTAATTGTAATACACAGACTGAGTTCTTCAAATAAAACATTCCACGTGATTTTAATTAAATCTGTGCCAAAGAGCCCTTCTCCTTGCTCTTTTATAACGCAACATACGGCAAGTATTAAAGGACCTTATTCTTTTACCGCGTAACGTAGAAGAACTATCACACAGCCCGCACCCCCCCCCACACACACACACACTCACTCACCGCCATGTTGCCGCGCCGGACGGAGCCGCGCGGGCCGTACCAACAGCGCCACGGGCGGGGGGTGCAGCCGGAGCCGTACCACGGCGGTGGGCGGGGGGGAACGCGGGCATTTCGTAGCGCGAAGGCGGCGGATCGCGGCGAAAGGAGGAAGGGAGGGAAAGAGGCAGAGCGGGGCGGTCACCGCGGGCACCGGTCCCGGGCGCAGAGAGGGACAGAAACCCGGCGCGCCTGTCGCGGGGGCGCTCCATCTGGCGCCGCGGCCCCTTTAAGAGCGGCCCCCCCTCTCCAAGATGTCGCCGCGGGTTCATGTGCTCGCTCCGCCGAAGTCGCTGTTTCCCCCTGACCCTCGGGTCGGGCTCTGGGCCGCTGCCATTGGCTGGCGGCGAGGGGCGGCGCGCTCTGATTGGCTGTGCGGGGCTGGCCCCGCCCCCGCCGTGCCCAGCAGGCCGCGCTGCGGGCGGTGCCGGGCAGGCCGCGGCGATGGCGGCCGTGTCGCGGTGAGCGGCGGGCGCGGGGCCACCATGATCATCGAGAGCGTGGACGCGCTCAAGTCCTGGCTGGCCAAGCTGCTGGAGCCCATGTGAGTGCGGCGGGACGGGCGCGGGGGGCGGGGCGGGCAGCGCTGCCCGCGGGCCCGGCCCGGCCCAGGCGCTGCGGCCCTGCCCCCGGCCCGGGCCCGGAGTGCGGGACAGCCCGGTACAGCCCCGGGCCGGCGGTGTGCCGGGGGCCCTTTGTCCCGCAGCGGGCAGCGGGGCAGGGAAAGGGGCTGGGGGGGGCTCAGCCTGGAGAAAAGGAGACCCAGGGAGGACCTTCTCGCTCTCTGCAAGTCCCTGACCGGAGGGGGGAGCCGGGTGGGGGTCGGGCTCTGCTCCCAGGGAACAAGAGCAAACAGCCTCAAGCTGTGCCAGGGGAGGTCCAGGCAGGACATCAGGAGAAATTTTTTGGCATAACGTATTGCCAGGCATTGGACGGGGCTGCCCAAGGAGAGGCGGTGCAGTCCCCATCCCTGGAGGTGTTCAAGGAATGACTGGATGTGGCACTTCGTGCTCTGGTCCTTTGACAAGGTGGGAATCGGTCACAGGTTGGACTCTGAATTCCGAGGCCTTTTCCACTCTCAGCGGTTCTGCGTGCCTTGGCTGTGGGCTTCGTGTTTGCCCCATCCCACCTGCCGCCCTGAGGTAGCTCAGCCCCAGCTGTGTGACCTCGGAGCAGAGCCCAGGGCCGGCAGGAGCCAACAAAACCAGGAATAATGTTAAAACTCTGGAAACTCAGGATTTGCATCCCGCTGCTGCTTACAGTGGGATTGGGATGGAGTCAGCACGGATGCTGATTGTTTCATGCTTTTCATGGGTTCTGATGATGCATCCTGATGGTGGGGGATTTGAGCTGGTCCTGAGCTCTGCTGTGCCCAAACAGCATCAGGTGCTGCTGCTGCTGCTGAGCTCTGCCATGCCCAAACACACCTGATGCTGGTCGTACAGGCACAGGGAGGGATTGGTGGGTCTTGCCTGCAGTGGGGTCTCCTGGGGGAAGCTGGTTGTCAGTGCCTAGTGGCCTTAAGGCTCTCACGAAGTACAACTGAGACCTGTGTGAAGTGTTTTAAATAGGCCTTAGGACTACTCAGTTGCCATCATTAAGTATCAGGCCTATGGAAGTTCCTCCTGGTTCTCCTTTTCCCTTGTTAAGGTCACGGGTCTCTGTGGTCAAACCCTGCTGAAAGTCTCCAGAGTGGAGCATGACTCCTGCTCTTGCAGTTTTCCTCCCAACTCCAGTTGGCTTCCAGCATTCCTTGAGCATTTGAGCTGCATGTGGGGATGTGAGGTGGAGGCTCTCCTAGCAGAGAATCAAGGGATTGGGCCAGTGCCTTCCCTGACTGTCAGGGACTCTGTAGTGATAACAGAGTGACTGCATAGATTGGCTCACCAGAAGGACTGCACACACCTTGTGTGCTCTTGTACTGCATCATGGGATGGGATGGGATGCCTGAGAGGGATTAGTGTATGGAGAAAGGAAAGGGAATGGTTGTGAAGTGATGGATCGTCTCCTTTGTTTGAAACTGAAGGTTTAAAGTCAGTGTGTCAGTGTCAGGGCCCCAGTACATCACACACTGTGAATGCATGACATACGGGTTATTTCTCTGTGTGTGTAAAATCTCTCAATTTGTGGTTTCTTTGTTGTTAATTGCTCCATTTACCCTGGGTTTCAGAGGAGGTTGCATGTTGTTGCAGGCTAATTGGGAGTAGAGCTGCTTGATTGCTGCTCACTGAGGATTTTTATTTCTCTTACCGGTTGCCCTCTGTGTGGCTTTTTGCTCTTTGCTTGTTTTCTGATTTTTTTTCTTACTTTAGATTATTTTGAGGCCCATGTACTTCATACTTTTCCCTTCTGTTTCCATAGTTAATATTCTCTGAAAATACACAATCCTCTCTCTAAAAGTTAATTTAAAAAAATAAACTTTTAAATTGTCTGAGTGTATTAGGTTCCTGCCCCCACCTGATAGTTGGCATTTGCATCTTCTGAGAGGCAAAACAAGATGTCACTTGATGGTCACATTATTGCTCTAGTTCATACCTGGAGTGTGTTTCTAATAGGTGAATAATGGAATCTAAAGCAATATCCCACGTAAAGATTAGTGCTGGGTTATCACTGCACAGAGTTATCTTTGGCCTTTGTGGAGCCAGACAAGGGGAGAAAGCGTAGGGAGAGAACCTTGGGGTCAGTAACATTTCCCCTTTGGGTGTTGCAGGGTTACTGTAAAGTTTGGCACAGGAATATCCTTGGGGAGGAAACCCCAGCAGGTCAGGCGCAGCCACTGAAGCTGTGTAGAGCTTGTGTGTGTGTGTGTATTGAAAATACTCTCTATGACGTTTTCTGAACTACTTTATAACAATGTTTTAAACTTTAAACCCAGTTTAACCCTTCACAGTCCTTGTGCAATGCCTTCCGTGGTCCGTGCTCTGCAGTACCCATAGAGCCCTTCAAGGTGTGGTTGCTGGGCCAGGAGGGGGCTCAGCAGTGGGAGCTGCTCAGCTGCCCATGAGTGGTTCTGATTGTCCATCAGAAAGGTGATTTGCACTCAGCAAACTCAGGAAGAGCAGAGGAGTGGGACTGTTGTTAGGTGTGGTTGTGGGGGTCACAAGGCGACTGAAATACTGAGCTTTGGTTTCAAAAAGGCCTTTGCTGGCCCTGTGGTCCCAGTGCAGCTGTGCTGGTGCTGGGTGGGAGCCCATCACCCCAGGGGTGTTGCAGGAGCTCAGGGAAGGCTCCTTGAGCAGTGACTGTCCCTGCGGGGTCAGTGTCCTGCAGCAGCCAAGTGTGGTTCTCCCTCTCCCCAGATGTGACGCAGACCCCTCAGCCTTGGCCAACTATGTTGTGGCATTAGTCAAGAAAGACAAGCCCGAGAAGGAGCTGAAAGCTTTCTGTGCTGACCAGCTGGATGTCTTCCTGCAGAAAGGTACAATGTTCTTCAGAGGCTTCTCTTCTTTGGGAGGAGGACAAAGGGTTGCTGCACCGTTGTTGCCTCCAAAATGCTCCTTAGTATCCGTGAATATTTCTCACAGAGTCTGAAGGAATAAAGATCTTGTGATTAAAAATATAATAAGCGTAAGACGAAGTTGGGTAACTTGGATTTTTCACAGTGGGTGGAAGGAAATGCTCTGAAATAAAAGCAATTTATTTTAAAGTGTCAGTTGTGCTGCTGGAAGCTTCTCTGACAGGTGTTTGGTAACCTTTGAAAACCTGGTTCTTGTTAATCCTTCAGGCTCCTGGGGAGATTTGCATGGCAATTTGGTTCATACCCAAGGTTTTAAACCCCTGAAATTCTGACACTCGCTGGGGAAGCTATTGTGCATTTTTCATCATGTTGAACTGTTACTGTGAATTATTTACTCTGGTAAAAATTTCCCTAAAGAGGTTGCTGAGTGTAGCTGATGGAATAGCTGTGGACTTGTTCCTTGATCACAAGCTCTGATCATGCTCGCCCCTTAGAACAGGAGTTTCTGTTGCTGTCTGTGATTATACCTGGCTAATTTCTCTCTCTAAATGAACAGCCTCAAGTCCCACAAGTGTAATTCCAGGTCTTTCAGTGGAGCTAAGGCTCATTAATCTCAGGTGCTGCTGCCATGAGCAGCCCACTTGGCTGACTGTTTTCAGGGTCTTCTCTGGTAAATGTAACCATGCCCTTAAATCCATATGTAACAGTATTTTCTTGTGTTCTGTATCCTCAGAAACTTCAGGGTTTGTAGATAAACTTTTTGAAAGTTTGTACACCAAGAGTTACCTTCCTTCTGCTGAGCCCACAAAGGCAGAGTCAAAACCTGCAGGGCAGGAGAAAGAAGAAGTCAAGGAAGAGGTAACGTTTTTTTCTCTGCCTGCCTTTAATTTTCAAGTTAGCTGTCATATATTTGTGAGGCCAAATGTGAAAAAAAAAAAATGCATTCTGTTTGACTAATAATCTCCATGATCTGTGTATGTCTGAAGAGAAATGGAAGGTGACAATTGAGACAAGAACAAAGCTTTGCAAAGCCTACCTGTGATTGAGAGTCGTGGCACTCAGAAATTCTATTCACGTGGCCCTGGTGATACCAGCTGATAATTATTTGAAAGGGTATGGGAGGGGGAAGCAACAAAACAGTTTCCAATTTTGTATATTCTGTGAGGAATGGAAATTATTTAAAGTGTTTCCTGTGATGCTTAAAATCAATGAAAATGTAATGGAATAATTACTTTGGAAAGTGAAGTAGAGCTCGTTTGCCAATAGTTCTCTTTTACCATGATTTTAAGTTCTATTGACAGAATTGAAAGCAGTCAAGTTTTGAGAGAAGGTGACAAATAATTACAGATATCTGTCAGTCAGCCAAGCTCAGGTCAACTCAAACAAACCCAAGTCGTTATTTACCAGAAGGTGATTCATCAGATGATTTAAGTTAAAGTTGTTTTTTTACTTTTTTCCCCTCTCTTTTCTGGTATCCATTTTTATCTGAGGATGTGACACAGTATTGTGACAGTTTATGGAAGTAGCTTTGCTTATGGAAGTTCATAATTTGCCACTGTACAAGACTTTCACAGTAAGAGCTTTCCCATCAGTTCTCAAAGTAATGTCATAATTAATACAAA